>APFE030088865.1:0-16229 GCA_000404065.3 Pinus taeda
GGAGATCTTAGGGGCAGGTTTATCAAAAATTGCATAGTAAATAGGTAGCATGAATCCATTACAGACTTGGTATAAATGGTGTTTATAATGAGCTTTCCATAATTTCTAGTGGTAGATATGAATAGGCATAGGGTCCTGTGGAGTCCATCTCCACCCTAACACAGGAAACTCGGAATTAAAACAAAGGGTATCCAAAATATAGGCACTAAAGTAAAATGGAGGGATGAACCCATCAGTAACACGGGATTTGTTTCTGAATTCAAGAATAGCTGTAGCCAACTTATCCAATAATATAGTCCCCCAATCCATGATTTCACTATTACATGATGCTTCCATCAAAGGTACCATCTCTATGGAAAATTTTGAAGAATCATGCAATCCCCACAATCGACACATCAGGACTCCAACATAACAATAAGGAGAGCATAAGGAGTCGACGGAGTACTTACCCGAAGACTCATGTTTGTAATTCACTGGGTTCTGTCTCCATTCTCATATAGGCCCCGACTCAGTTTCATTGTCATCTTGAAACGTCTCCAGAAATGCTTTATTGTACTTCTTCTCTGGTTCGGGCAAATGGTACATTTGTCTAAAATCATTGGGCTGAAATGAACCGAATACTCTCCCATAAATAGTGCAGAATGTTCTGTCCGTAATTGGAATTTCTTCAATTGCCCATCTCACCACATCCGTATACGGAAGAATTTTCTCTCGAGCTGCTATCCTGTGTAGGCAGGAATCAACCAAATTTTTTAAAGTAGCTTCAGATTTCCGGCTTGAACCTACTGTAGCTTGTACCAATGTTTGCTGAGGTTCCTCGGCTTCAACCAGGTTGTAAATATTTTGCCAACTAGTGCTGCCAAGGCTGAGACATGTGGTATCTGAGATTAATCCCTTTTTTCTTGGTCCCGGATCGGTGGCATGTTGTCCTGTTACCATAGAAGCTGAAGTCATTCCAGACTTCTTAGATTTCTTCCCCATTTGGCCTGGAATCGTTACTGCGGAAACACTCTGCACAAGAGAAAAATGAACGTAACGCGGAGAATAGATGGCGAGAACAAGTATGGGGGAATTGTGTCAATCAATGAATAATGGAAGATTTATCATAAGGCTCTCGCGGATACAATCTCTGAAGGGATTTAGGCATAACTGCTCATTAATTGGCCGTTAAAACCTGTTAATCATTTAAATGCTCATTATATCCTTTACTTGCCGGATAATAGTTTAAGTGTGGATTTGTTTTTTTTGCGGTTGGACGCGAGCGAATCACTATCGGGAAGAGAAAAGGCTTTCAATGATAATTAATATAATATGGCGAAATCATATCAATCCTTTTTGAAAGTTGCGTTTGGGTTCATCGCAATCGGCAATCGGAGGAAGCCTTGGGCAATTTTATTTAAGTTTTATGGAATCCCCGATCGTCGATAGCCATATTGCTTGACTCGCATCGGGAGTTTTAAGGAGGAGAGTTCGTTACATTCATATCGCATTCCCCGATTGCCGATTGCGATATTGTATCAGAGAAAAGGGGAGGAGCCTTTTATTATTTGTTTTCCCGATATCCGTTAGCTACTCGCTCTTATCACATCGGGGAAAATCAATGGGTCATGGTTATGCATCCTTTATTGTTGCGATATGCGATCTTGTGATCACTTTATCACAACAATAAAGAATTATTCGTTTTATTTTTAAGACCGATTATTTCAAAAGGTTTTAAAATGTTTTGTTGGTTTCCAAACCTTTAGAAGAGTGATGGATTAATACCAATTTAATCTAAAAGGGACCCATTTCATATTATAATTTTCTAAAGTAATATTTTATGAAATGGGGGGTTGTTGTATAGCACAACAGTCTCCTAATACACCATCCAATTTAATAACATATGTATCTTCTAATTGCAACAATGTAGGTGTATATTGAAGATTATGAAGTTTCAATTGATTCATAGTTTGTTTACTCATGATGTTTATAGCTGCTCCTAAATAAATCAATATATTTTGAATTTCAATACCCTCATACGTGTTTTCATAATGGGACTTCGTGGATCAAGGTATTTTTAAATTTTTATTTTTCCCATCATGATATTTGCAATTTTTACAACTAACTTAATTCTTTTGATTTCTTTTCTCTTTCTCCCTTGTCTTTAATACTCAAATCCCTAATTGTCCTTGCAAAAATCGGTATTTCCTTAATGGCTTGTAGCAAAGAAATTTTTATATAAACATTCTTAAGCTCATCTAACATATCATAATTAGGCAACAAAATATGTTTTTCTAACCCCTCATATATTTTTAAAATTTAAGGAAAAGATGGTTTTGAAATAGATATTGAAGGTTGTTCCATAATAGGTGTTGGAATGTTATCAGAATGTGTAGGGGTGATTTGTTTTTGAAGTCTTTCTTTTTCATTGAGAGGCTCCTCTTTTCCAGAGGGATTTTATTTTTCAGATTCCTCAATAACAAATGTCGGGGACTTGTTTTCTAATACTCTACTAGATCTAAGTTGGACATTATTTAGATCTAGTGGAGTTATCATGTAAGTTTGGAAATTTCGTCCTTCCATATTGTAAACAAGTTGTGAATTTTTATTATTATTTGGATTTGGAAGTGGTTGAGCATGCAATTTATTTTGTCTTTGTGGAAATGGTAATAAAAGTTGTGGATTTGGATTTTGAGGTTGAGTTGGTTGAACATGTTGTGGTGGAAAAACAAGATAAGGTTGTTGTATTGAGGACATTGAGGATACTTTCCATAAGGATTTTTCCATCCTTGTGCCCAAGGTTGAGGCCAATATTGCAAAGGTATGGGTGTCGTCAAATTGTTTTGTGATGGTTGTGCAAATGCTTAAGTAGTAAATCTCTGAGTCATATTTGGTTGTGAATTTTAGCATCGTATCTTAGTAATAAAGCAGAGGGGATCTATCTGATTTGGTATCATTTACTCTTGATAAACAACTTTAAGGCCTGGTATTGAAGGACATTCATTTGTATCATGATTTTTTGCACATATAACACACGTTTCTACACTTTTTAAATCAAGAGGGAATTCTCTCAAAGCATGGTTCTTTCTACATTTGGGACAAAAAAATGACAATGCAAAATTTTGAATATTTTGATTGTTTTTTCACTTTAGGGGTATCTATTTGTTCACTAATACTTCTCAAAATGTCTATTTTAAAGTTGCCAAGAAAATTACGTAGTTCAACCCTACTTACATACCCAGCTGCAGATTTATTAATCCTAGACATGAGAGGATCTCTTGGGTTTTTCCTAGTTCTTGCCTTACCTCTTGAAATATGTATGCACAACTCACAAATGTCTCCAAATGATAACTGATAAATATCTCCTCTACCCATCAAATTGAGGAGATTAATCCACTTATCTATGATGGATTTTCATAAGAAAGCTTTCAAAGTTTCTTCATCTACTTCATGCATTTTAGCCCTTTTTAACATTATAAGAAATATTTCAATGAAATATTCAAGATTTTCATCTTCTTTCTACATAATTTTAAAGAATCCACCCTTAATATTATGGGGCATACAATAATCCTTATATTTCTCTAAGAATGTAGTTTTCATTTCTTCCCATGTTCTTATAGAGTGTGCTCCTAAGCCCATGAACCATTTTAATGTTGCATCCTTAAGAGTTGCTGGAAACAATTTAAACTTTTAAGGTCAAGAAAATAATCATAAGATATACAAAAGAATTTGAACTCAAAGAGAAATGTTTCAGGATCTTCACTTCTTAATCCATGAAAGTTTGGAAGGATGGAGGGTGAGATTTTTTTCATTGTAGCTCTTGTATCTTCATCGAGGATAAGAAATCCAAAGGGTTTTGGGATCTCCCCTACCTCCACCTCTATTTAATTTTCCTCCTCCAATCCTATTTTTTTCACCATTAACATTATGTATCTCTCCTTCCCCTTCTTGAGCCATTATAGATTCTTCAGAACTAATATAAGGTTCCAAAATTAAGTTTTCTGGTTCTTCTTCTAACTTTTCTAGTTCTTGTTCTTCTATCAATGGTAAGTTAAAACAAATTTCTTCCTCCTCTTCTTCACTAGGGATCTATAGCTCTTGTCCTAGAAGTCTTTCTCCAGTTGAAGATAGGAAAAGTACTCCTTGTGTCAGGGATGCAGGATCTTCTTCTTCTATTACTGCTTCGTTTGATGACTTTGGTGAATCTATAGGTTGGATTTCGGATCTAAGTACCTCGAGAAGTTTACATTTTCCTGTAAATGATGGAATATGAGTTTGAGTGGGTGGTGTGGCACTACGAGGTCGTGGTGGGGTGAGTGATGTTTTTGGGATTAAAATTTTGCCCCTACCTACAAATCTACCTCTAGAATCTATTTCCTTATGCATAACTTTTTTGTTTTGTTTTGTTTTCTTTTTAATAAAAAAAGACTTCTATTTAAACTTCCCCAATAACAATGCCAAAATGTTTTTCAATTTAATTGTCTTAAATTGTTACATGAATTATCGACTAGAATTAGTAAACTGACGAAGTGTAAGTGCATTATATGTGCTAGTGGCCTTTAATTATTCAAATTGAAATGCATATGATTGAATTCATTATTGAGATTAATCCTATGAAAGATAAGCACATTCTTACGAAAATGATGTCTAAGCAATAAAACTCAAAATGAAAACAATCAAACTTTTAATATAGACAACCAATCTCAAACTTGCAAAAACTAATAAGACTCAATGCATGAAACTCTTCAAATTCTATTGCATATATATCACTTTTTTTTGTAATAAACTTGAAACAATACAACACACTCTTTGCATGAACAAATAAAAAGAAATCAAAACCTTGCTTGAAAATAATCACACTCACATGAATTTATAAATCAATTATGAATATAAACTGTAAATAAATCCTCAGTTTTATAAAACTGAATCCTATTCTAAGTACAAAATCTTATCAATTTCACTGCTAATAGATTCAATCCATATGCCGAAGTTATCATTCAAATCCCATTATGAAATCTAAGATCAGTACCAAGAAAACATTTTAACAGATGCATCTACTTAATAAAAAACAATTAATGAACTTAGTTAAACGGAAATTCTAATGAAGAAAATAACAAATAAATTGAAAAACTTGACTACTTAAGGGGGCCCTCCACAAGAAAATGGTTGCGAATTGAAATAAACACTTAGCCACACATTGAAACAAGAAGGATATCTTGTAATTGAATTGAAATCATAGTTTTTAATTATCATTTTCGCACAACATAAGTCATTGTAAATTATCTGCTATGAGCTCTTTTATAAGCTTGTATCATAAATGTCTAGAGCTTAAAATTTGATAACATAATACTACAATTAAAAAAAAAATATGATATCATGAGATTTACTCATGATTTTCTATTTGACAAAGCAAATCATGAGGCACACATATCATTTCTCGGTCACTTTATTTAGCTAACAGAGTTGACTTTTCCTTTGACTACATGACTGTAAGCTTCCTTGGTTGATCTGGTTCATGTAGATAGGAGGAAATCCTTATACACATCTTTATCCACCTTCTGATATATTTTTCACTCCCATTGGTGCTTTAGATACTAGCAAACCATGAGCTTAGTTGCAGAATCAAATGTTAGCTGCAGAATCACCTTGTTTTGTTAGCTCAAACAAATATTATATTAACAATAAGGAACATTATGAATTTATGAAAGACAAGTCAAATATATACCTACCATGCCATTATTCTTGTTATTTGATGCCCATGGAGTGATTATGGTGGTCAAAATTAGGTGAAATAAGTGAAAAAGGTGTCGAAAAGGAAACAACTATGAGGCTCAACAACAAGATCAAATCGAATTCCCCTAGGAGGATTCTCTTTGTGATTCAAATGTGTTAATTGAAAATTCACTTTCTCATTATTTTAAGGGTTTTCATATTGATCAGTCTGAATATCATGATCCAATTGCCGAATGGTTAGATTAGTTCTACTTGGAAAGATCCATTGCAAATGATAGTTTCCAATCTTTCTTGATGTTTGCAAAAACTGAAAAACCAGATCAATGTACATTTGCAAGAAACCTTCAAGGTTTATATGATCATTATTTCAATCAACGAGGTAAATTTCAAGAGTGGTTTAATCCAATCGTTATGGAACATTTTTATGCTAATAAGAGATAACTTCAATTCATTGTGCAATATTTTCAAGGTTTTGATCTATGCTTTTTCACATTTCTTTATATTGCTTTTAATTGTTTTTATCTTTGTGTTTGTAGGTCGAGAGAAATTATGGTGGTTACATTGGAAATTCCAATACACTTAGCTCTGACCTTCTAGCTAGTTAGGATATGAATAGGTCAAGTTTCATTTAGTTACTGTTTGCATTGCATCCACCCTCTATTTTTCTCTCCTTTTAGTATTTGCTTTCTTTTCATGCTTTTGTTTCACATATTACTTTTCATTTAGTTTTACATTTTCCTTTTGATTTTGTTTTCTTTTTCTTTTTTGCTTTTTTATAATAAGGCTTTCCCTGAATTGCTCTTGTTTGGATCAAAATATAATGTCACGAAACTTGAAAATGGGAATTGTGATGATAAACAAAAATTGGCTAATATGCAATCCTCTTCTTTGTCTCAGTCCACATATCTTTAAATGTTAATGATGTCTGAATGAAAAATATGATTGTTTCTAGAGAGAAAGCCTTAGGTCCAACCACAAAGCCCATATATTTATTAGGATCTTCATTATGACTCAACCTTGTATTGAATGTTGTTTTTACCTTTAGACTCAATTGAGTAGAGAAGGGAAAGCAGAAAATGTTAAATGAGAATATTAGTTTTAGTGATATTTCAAATCCATTAAACAAGGAACAACCTCTTTCTCTCATAAAACAAGTCAGGATCCATCTTCCACCTATACTATAAATGTTCAATAAATTATTCAAGCATACCTTTCAAATAAAAAATAAAGGGTGAGGAAGATAAAGGTTTCCTACATAGAGAGGTGAAGCAAGAAACTTCACTGGGGTATTGAACAAGCTTGCCAGTAGCAAAGCAATGCTTTTGATTCCTTAAGGTGACTCTGTTGGGGTAATGAACAGGCTCACTGGCTGTGGAGAAACACCAAGGAATTTTCTTAACTCTTAATATCAAAATGTTAGTATACTTATTATCCTTCTCCCCTATTGAAACTATTGAGGTATGAATAGCCTTGTAAATGTGTTTGAAGCAGAGAAAGAAAAAGAAGAGACTGTATCTTAAACCAGGATAAGTGGAAAAGCTAGGGTAATCTTCATGGTGAATTAATACTTCTTGAAAGACTAAGACATTAAACTTAAACATAAGACCTAAATAGAGAAGCTAGAATTCTACCAGTGTGTTTCCAAGTGTTTTTGTTGTGACAAACACCCTCCAAAAGTTTGTTGACACTTTAATTTTGGAGCCTCCTTGTCATCTTATGATCTTTGATTCCAAATTGATCATAGTTGCTTCAGGTCGGTTCATGTTTTCAAAGTGTTCAAGTCTTCTTATTATGATCCCAACTTTCAAAACCAATTGCTTACACATGTGTATATTTCTAAGAATTTATAAGTGCACCTCTTCCTAGAAAACTCAATAATCAATGATTATCCTTGAAACAGATATTGCATAGTCCTTAGAAGCAATACTTGCACAATCTCTAGAAAAAGTGCTTACATAGTCTTTGAAGATAGTGCTTGCATAGTCCCTAATGATAGCACCTATGCAGTCCATAGGGACAGTGCACTATACAATCCTAATAGATAGTTAGTGTAGAGATTCAGATTAAAGTCTCTCTCACTCTGAGTTGCAATGGTACCATCATTCGGGTGAGTTTCTCAACTGTTGCTTTTGTGTGCCTTGGTTTTTACTAAGTCCCCTTTTCACTTTCACAAGTGTTTATTTTTCTTTCTTTCACTTTAATAGATGTCTATTTTTCTTTATTTTCTCTTTTTCATGCATCACTTTCTCTTTCTTTATCTTTTGCAAGTTTTGTTTTCACTTACTCTCACTTTTGCAAGTGTCGTTTTCATTATTTTCACTCCTACATGTGTCGCACTTTATAATAGTACCAGAGGTAGCTCTAGTGAAATATTATACATTATTTAATATTATATTTTATAATAATATGTGCTATACACTCTCTCATAGCTTAGTGCACTTTCTAGCTGTAGTCGACACTTATTTTCCAACTTGTATTCTAAGTGTCGCAAATCTACATTTTAACTGTCGCAGTTAGAAATAAGTGTTTCTTTACCGTTGTATCAAGGTATGCATGATGATTTCAAGTAATGTGAATCCTTATGGACTTATTTTTATGGAATTCATGTGTGTGATCCTATTTTGGAACTTTTTTGTATGTTCTCTCCTCTCTTGTTCCATTGATCCCATACTTATCTAATTTTGGTCTTTCTCGCATCCTCACCTTTTGCACACTTGGACTCCTCGATACTAGTTGAGTGCATTGTGAATTATTAGTAAGTATTGGTGCATCTATTGTCTCTTGTAATTCCACATTGTGCCATCTTAAGGACCTACTCCGTCACAAGTTCATTATGCAAACTTGAAGCACAGTTTCTTAGCCTCCTTCTGCTTACCCTTGAAAAATGCATCAAGACTTGCCCTACCTACCTCCCTATACCATGTCACAATTGTAGTGGATAGTGAAACCCATCTTAGATCACTATTGAAGATAAATTCATAATACACTAAGCCTTCCCTTCCTCCACTATGTATTGCATAGTCTTAGTTAGCAAGCCATCAACCCCTATCCACTAAACTCCCTCACTACACAAAAACTTCTTATATCTCTCTTACACTACGTAGTGTGTGGTTCTAGTGAGTAGAGGGTGTCTCCCCTAAACCATTGTTAAGCTCAATTATGAAATCCCCAACCAGCATCTCTCTCTCTCTTAGCTCTTACACATTCTCATCACACGTAGCCTCTTCCATGAGAAAAAATAGAGGTAGAATAGAAGTTTTCTAGATTTATTTCTCCTTTTAATGAGTAAAATTCATCTGTAGGTGTACCATATCAACATGGAAAGGTGATTCGCAAGGAATATGTCAAGGAGAGGATACAAGGAAGTAATTATGGAGAAGAAGAAAAAAGAAGAACCATAACAAAGACCTGAAGAAATATTGGATCATGACATAGTGATGGCATCTCATGTTGCCTTGGAATGTTTCAACTCTAATATATACCCTTAGGAGGGTGAAAATGAAGAAAAAGAAAAGATACAACATCAATAAGTAAAAGTCAAAGAAATAATGAGAGGAACTTGGCATTGTCACATCATCATAGAGTTCCATGTCATCATTGCCATGTTATGGATTGTACAAGTGTCATCACAATGCCATCTGCATCAATGGGTATTTCCACATGATGTGGAATGTAATTATGTATTTTAAAGAAAATGAAAAAATTTAAATGTGTGGAAGTCCAACAGTCACATGTGGAATATAAAAAGTCACATGTGGACCAAAGGGTTGATAGAAGTTCAAATGTCACTTAGGAGTCCAAGAGTCATAAGGGTAACTCAAGAGTCATAAGGGATATGAAATTTCATTCATCTTGTTATAAAAGAAACCTCATAACTCAAGCAAAAGGTTTTTGTAGTCTTAGACTTTGGAGAGATAGCCTTGAATTCTATAGCTTAGCGTAGGAGAGAAGATTCTTTGGAGAAGTAATAAGTCACTTAATGTTCCACTAATGGAGGTATTGTCTCATCATTGTAGTTGTGTACTTGGATCTTTCACTTAATCATTGGAAAATCAATGATCCAACACACTTTCATGCATTTATTGTGAATGTTGTAAGACTATTCTTTATATGTTTGCAGTATATGTTATGTTCATATGTACTAAAGAAATTGAATTGGTTCGTTGGATTTTGGTGCTTATATTGTTGGATGTGTGTTGTATTTTCTTTAAAGGTTGTGTCTATGTGAACTAATTTTCTATATAACTAAAAAATATTTCCTTTGTCTCGTGTGCCTGTCTTAGGATAGTACTATTACTTTCCTTCTAGAGACTCACTCTTGTCTCTCCTCTCATGAAGGCCTCCTTCTACACATTGCAATTGGTATTTCATAGTGTAAACTTGCTTGCTAATTTCAAAGGTTATGTGAATGCTCTCTTATGTTATTCATTGCAACCAAGGAAAGCCTTGAGTTATGGTGGCTTGGACAATACTTTGGATGGGTCTCATACTCCAAACAATGTGAGGTCTAATTTGGAATTCAAATTACAGAGACCCCTTGTATGTTAGCATTTTTCGACACTATCAACACTAGCATAAATAGTGTTCCATGTTGGTCACAAGCCAATACAATCCATGAAAATAACAACCACGTATCTGAAGGCATATCAAATTTGATACATGAGTTTGAATGCATGGTGTATTTTATTTATGAATTTCTGATATGATGGACATCTAGTATAAGTTACAATAGTGAGTATTTGTTAGATGTATTGATTTTTGAATTGAGCCAATGGCTCTAGTGGATGTGTGGGTTTCCATTCTAGTGAGAAAATTGCAAGTGCCAATGCTCTAGCACCAACATTATATCAATATAATCAGAAACATGGAGATGGTAATGAAGGGACAGGGTATGGTGGGTTGATTAGCCTTTGGATATCTATGTCTTAGATTGGGCATGGGCATGCTGGACAAGCATCTTCGTATTCAAAGTAAACTTATCTAGGAAGTGATATAATACATGTTTTGCATGGTCTTGCTGAGTTCATTCTCCTGGTGTCAACAATCATCTATAGGAAGTTGCTTAATATTATTCTTTGGCCTTAATCACATTTCTATTTTTCTATGATGGTAGGGTTGGGGGGGGGGGTTGTTTTCACTACCCTAAGGATGCACCATGTCAAACATTGCGAGTATCACCATTTAGTTTTATCCAAATGCACACACAAGACTATGTACGGGGCAAGTATTGCATGGGAATTTCTTTCTAGGAATATGCAAAAACATAAATCCATATGATGATTTGCTTCATAGATCACTGCTAAGGTGATGAGGTTATCAATATGGGAAGTTGATTTGTGATGTTGCTGAAATTTCATGAGGCCTCCATGAGACATTCACAGTTTTCAAGAGTTGTGATATTTGCAATTTTCTTCTTTTACATATCAGCTTGAGTAAATTGTTAGTTCTATTGTCAAAGAAGGATAAATAATGGAAAGTAGAATGCTCATACATGGACCTTGAGACTCATTAGTTCTAGGTTGATAACTTTGTATTTTGTAGGTTTTATTGTTAGCGAGAAAGTCATGTTTGGAAAGGAAAAAGACATTGGTAGCTTTAGCAAAAAGGCTCTAATGAAGGAGTCATACACAACTGTTATATTGCCAAGAACATTGACATTTCACTGGCTTGGCTATCAGTTTTATCTTCCTCTCAAGTTTGAGAGATGATTTCCACAAAGATAATGCCATTTTGTTAACATATTTATTCCATGCTTGTATGAGAGTGATGATTTGGAGGTCCTATTCATACTTTGAGAATTATATGCTAGTGGTATAATATTGATTGCAAGAAGTTTCAAAATATTTGATAGTATGCAGACTATTGTTGAAAAGAAATGCTGAAGCCTTTTTTTTAGTTTTGTTCATAATAAAAGAGGTGAAGGAACTTTGAGGAAAAATAAAGAGCTCAGCTCATTTGCCATATTCCAAGAAGGTCGTAAGTGGTAAGAGCATTGTGGCATGATTAAAAATGGGGAACTTGCAAGTAATGGTACAAGCGGGTTTTCCTACAGATATAGGTGTCGATCATCATTTTGATTTTGAAGTACAAAGGTCAAAGAGCAGAAATTGTGGCCAGTTAGGGGCATCTATTATGCAGATCAAGCCATGAAGGAGAACATCATATTGTAGTTCCTATTGATGCTTTTGGAGGACCAAAATCCTTCTCAATGGGGAGGAATTGTCTAGGGGGATCCCCACATTATAAATCCTTATCTTGCATACCATGGGATAGTTCATTGAAGGAAATGAATAATGCTTCAAATGGGGTGAAAATTTCATGTATTATTCATTAAAATTTGTAATAATGATTAATGCTTTAAGTGGGTATGAAAAACTCATGTATTATTCATTGAAATTTGGGAAAATGATTAATGTTGGAAGTGGGTTTAGGAATCTCATGTATTATTCATTTCATTTTGTGAAAAGGAAAATTAGTTTTTGTGAGAAAACAACTCACAACTATTTTACCTATTTTGAATGAGAGGTTGAGAGTCTCATGGGTGGTTTGGGATTTTGTCTTAGTTTGGGCATTGAGTTGTTTTTATATCCTATTGTTTTTTATCTTTTTTTTCCTTAAAGGTCATGAAATCCTATTATTGCGGATCTAGGAGTTATGTGTCTTTGTCTGGAAAGACCATTTAAGGGTTCCTTATGAGAGCTTCTGGGGGGAGCCTTTGGAGGAGCTTGGATAGAGCTAAAATGTATCCCATTATTTAAGAATATTGGGTGCCTCAAAATCAATAAAGTTATTCATATTTCAAAATGAATAAGGAGATGTAGCCCTTCCCCCCTAGGGTGAACTCCGTTATCAAGATGCTTGTGTTGCTTGTTTCCTTGATGCTTTCTTGTCTGAATATGCTAATGTGTTAGTAAAGTATTATATAAATAATGTGTTTTTCATGTTCACATGCTAATAGTGTTAGTTAAATTTATTGTAATGAAAATTTTTATTTAAGTAAATACTAACAAATTTTTTCAGATCATGGGGTGACTTAGTGAACAGGGTCCTTATTAGGCATGATATGCTAGAAGAGATGGAGAAACAAATTCAGATCACCAGGAATAGTTTAAAGATAGCACAATATAGAAAACAAATCTATGTGGATCAATGTAGGGTGTACAAGGAGTTCTAATTTGGGGAACATGCTTACTTGAGAGTTAGAACCAAGAAAAATTCATTTAAGATTGGGTCATGTACCAAGTTTGCACCACGATTTTGTGGGCCTTTTCAGATACTTGTAAAAATATAGGGCCAATGGACTATAGGTTGGCCTTAACTCCATTAGTAAAATTTCATGATGTTTTCCATGTTTCTTTTCTTAAAATATATGTACAAGACTCTAATCATGTGCTTGAATGGTCTATGATACAAGTGGAACCTGATGGAGAATTTCAACTAGAGCCACTATGAATCCTAGACTAGAGGATCCTCACACTCTGGAACCAGAAAATAGAGCAAGTCAAAGTGCAGTGGAGACACTTTGGCCCTAGAGAATACACTTGGGAAATGGATGATACATTGCGGGCATAATACCAATTTTTTGTTTGCTAGTTGAAGCAAATGTAAATATTGTACACAGATGTGTATATAAAGCTCCATAACCAATATGTTTTTTTAAAGCATGTATTTTGTGTTGTATATCGAAAAATAAAATTGAGAATGGTGTTACCCCAATGGGGGAGGGGTTTGTGACAACCCTGATTATTTTCCATTTACATATACAATGTAAATATTAATAAAAAATAAAAAACCGAGCTGAGTTAAAGGGATGCAGATTCCATAGTTTGAGGAGGGAGGTTTCTTAGGATTTAAAAGAGGCTTGACTTGTTTTATGGCAGCCATTAAAGGCTGGTTAGTGTACCTCAAATAGACTGGTTTTCTAAATTAATGGAGCTGATGAAGAAGAGTACTGAACCATGCTTCCCTTGTAAAAAAAAATGAAAGGAAGAAAGGATGGAATTAAATGAGAAATGGGATATATGTGCGGTTGGAGACAAATAAGTAAAAAAAAACAAAGTGGGGTGGAAGGAAGTGTTAAAAGACAAAATTCCCAACCACCACACAGAAGAGAACCACCATGGAAGAGAAGGAAGGCACAACAATATTTTCAGCCCATGCAACATAAGACAATGCCAACAACCTAAGGAAAAATGGGAAAAACATCCTTGAGGAGGAGAAAGAGCAATGCAGAAGAAAAAATGAATTTGTTTTTGGTTGGCAAGATGGAACATAGAAGTTGTTCTTAGGTGAGGAACAATGGCCTCTTGATTCCAAGTTAGCCAGAGGATGTAGATGGTTTTCTATGGAGTTCCTTGATGGATGGGGTGGAGGATTATTCCTCAGATTCCTAAAAGGAGGATTTCTAAAAGCCTTCCCTACTATCGTTGTTTTACAGTGGAGTCCCCGAGTGGAACCATTGTGATATATATTGAAGGGTGGAGATATTTATCTCTATTTTCCCTAGTTTATTTTGGTTGTTGAATAACTAAAGGTTGGAGGCAATAAGCCTCTAGATTCACTGTGTTATTGTTGACTACTTAAATAGCTGGTTGGTGGAGGTCGGAGAACCTACGGAATCCCTATTTCAACTGGTAGTTTAAGTTTAATCCCTTAAGCAAAAATCCCCTTAGTATTTGGAATTTGGTTCATGGGTGATAATTGCAAGTGAGGGCTAGATGCAACTCATCTATGGTTGGGTGGAGAGTGGCTATCCCAGACTCAATTTCCTAATTTAAATTTCAATTCAAGATAAATTTCTTTATATGTATCATGTGCCATGAATTCATATTTAAAATATTAAACTAACTTTGTATTGACTGTGTGAATGGTGCATTCCTCTCTTGTGATTGAAATAATGAATCTATGATGACTCCCATCATAGGAATATGGATACATGGTTCCTTATTACTATGGTCTTTTACTAATGTGCTCTATGTGGGAAAGGATATTTATATATTAATATAACATCACTAAGTTGAATTATTGAGATTCTAGGCTTAATACCTAAAATACTTAGCCATGGTCACTCACGATATGTTATGTTAATAGAATGAAGATTAAATACTACATTCGAATTCCCCTATGCAATATTAAATAGGTCTTAATGTTGAAGTTCTTATCTTGAACCTATATACTATACAAAGAACTATGCCTTAAGCTTGGAAAGGAAAATATGTGTCTGCATATTCACATGCTAAGGCCATGGCCTGCTGTTAAACAATGGGAATGAAGCATAACTATAGTTTCCCTTGAAATCAATGTATGGACAATGGTATACTTGAAATGTTTAAATTACATGATTTTATGCAGAATGCAGGCTCATAGTGGATCAAGATAATTCATTATTTGTAGCAGGGCCATTCACTATTTAGGGAGTTGAACTATGGGTTCTTTCAAAATGATTATAGTCATATTTTAACCCTGCACATGGGACTGGAACCAAGAAATATGAATGAAATTGGGTCTGTAGGAGATTAGTTATAGTGTTGGATCTGGGTTGAAGTGCTTGTCACATTCATTGAGTATTATCTTAATGTATTCTCTGGACATGCCATAGGCTTATCTAGAGCAATTTATGCCCATGCTCATGTGTATCAAAACTAATAAAATATAATTAATATTATATGATATGTATATATAATATAATGTAATATAAATATAATATAATATAATATAATATAATATAATATCTATACATTATCTACTATATACACTAAATTTCTATGGAGCATATAGGGATTGAGGTCTGGCATGGTCTAGAGGTTACCAATGCTAAGGACAGAGCTCGGGGTTCACCGTGTACATTATGCACATGGGTATAAGCGAGGGAGGAAGTTATACCTTTGGATGCATAATAGTGCTAACTCTAGATGGAAGGTTCAATCAAGAGGGGCTGATAAAGTGCCCAATGCATATATTTGTGAACATTAACGAGCATAACTGCGATGACATGTCTCAAAATTGTAGGCCCTGTTAGTATCCTCTAATTATAGGTGACTTGATTCTTCAGCTATTTATTTGGCATTGCTCCTATGATGAAGACATCTAGCTTGATTGGGCTCAGTTGATTTCATTTTGCCTAATCCTTCATCACCCTGCTGCACCCTTCATGCCCTACCCTCCATTTTTTCACCCCTCCATCATTTTCATCCATTACACACATAAACAAGCTTAGGATAAAGAAACAAAATTAGGTTAAAGATGTTTAGAGGCATTTTTTAACATTAATTAGAATAAATTAGTGTAGTTATATTAATAGAACAAGGTTAGAGTTGTTAATAATAAATTAATTAATAATTAATTAATAATTAATTAAGTTAGTAATTAGGTTAGTGTTTAGGTTAGAATTAAAAAAAACTAAAATGAGAAACATTAAAAACAAAATAACAATACAACTAAAATTATATATTAATAGGAAAAAAAAAAAACTTACCACAAAAACTTGCCATGCTCCCTCTCTTCATTTCGAACCCCCC
>APFE030088865.1:37046-103065 GCA_000404065.3 Pinus taeda
ACAAGCGTGGGACCTAAGGTAAGATCGAAAACATTTGAATTCTCGTAGAATGATGTGTATCTAGAGAAGGATAGCTCTTGTTTGGTTTGTTTGCCATTAGATAATCTTAGACTCCTAGGAAGGTTAGATTTGTCCGCAAGTATAACTCATTCCGTGTGACACTTGGTTCTTCATTTCAAATTCAAAAGCCAATTCCCTCTTACATTTGTGAATGAGAGGGTATGCACCTATTAGAAAGAGGTCATCCATGTATAGCACTAGCCTGAGAGGTTTGTCATCTCCAACCTTAAGGTAAAGGTTAGGATTGGCTTCACTCCTAGTGAATCCCAGCTTCATCAAGTAGCTATCGATCCTCTCATACCATGTTCGGGGTGCTTGCCTTAGCCCACAGAGAGCCTTCTTCAACCTGCATACATGAGATCTTCAATCATAAATCTCAAATCCTTTGGGTTGCTCCACATAGACCTCTTCTTTGATCGAACCGTGCAAGAAGATGGTCATGACATCCATCTGATGTAGGTTCCATCCTTCTGAAGCCACAAGGGCTATGATCAAGTGGATGGTTGTATATCTGGAAACAGGTGTAAATATCATAGTTTATACCTTCCTTCTGGGAGCACCACAAGCAACAAAATGAGCCTTATACTTTTCCATACTTCCATTTGCTACATGCTTTATCTTGTAAAGCCATTTAGAAGTGACAATTGTCTTGTCCTAGGGTCTGGGAACTACTTCCTAGACATCATTCTCCATAACAGACTCATATTCTATGGTCATAGCATCCTTCCATACTTGATGCTTGATGACATATGAGAATGATGAAGGCTCATTTTGTATGATCGTGCTCATGATGGTCAGGTATCCCTGATACCTGTTAGGTTTCTTACTTTGACAGAAGGTTCCTTGGGGTGCTACATGTCCTTCAGCATCATCAAGTATCCCCCTAAGCCATGAAGGCCTCTTCCTATAAGAAGAAGGCTCAGGAAGATAAATAGGATCCATGGTTCCTCCAAATCAAGCATTGTTACATCATCTACCCATAGAGACAGCTTTCACAATCATACAGTTCTTCTTTTCTGGCACACCATTCTACTCAGGAGTATGTGGTGTAGTAGTCTCCCTCTTAATGCCAGCCTCAGATATGCCTGAGTGAACCAACTGTAATATATCGGAGGTATTGCTTTGGCTTGAGGGGAATGGTCCCCTTTTGAGCTTTCCTACACCTTCTTTCTCTACTCAGAATTCGGGCATCCCTGTCACCATTTGTCTTACACTGAGTAGAGCTTTATAATGAAGGTGGGCAAACCTCAGATGCCAAAGTTCAGACTAAAGAGATGTGTCATAAGACATGACACTAGCGGACTTCCATCGACCTGATATAATGAATCAACATGAAACCCAAGAGTAAAGGCATCTTTAACATTATTTTTTGATACACATACCTTGCCATTGTTGAAGGTTACCTCGTAGCCTTTGTCTTCCATTGCCGAGATGGATACCAGGTTCTTTCGGAGGTCAGGTGCATTTAATACATCCTGGAATTTCTAGCCTTCTTGAATGCTTGTCCTCTTCCTTGAGTCCCAGCTCTCCTCTTACCTTTGCTATTGAATTTGTCATTTCTTTGATTACCCTCAGAGGGATTTTGATCATCGTCCTGGTGTGAGTCCTTTCTATCAGGGCACTCCCTTGCATAGTGACCTACTTTATTGCAGATATAACATCATCCTTTTCTTCCACCCTTAGTTCCATTATTTCCTTTTGATTTAGTCCCAGAATTATATCTTTTCTTAGCATGATAAGAAAAGGCAGCAGGAGGACCTTTAGGCATGGGCATTTCTTACTCTTCTACCCTTGTTTCTTCTTAAATGCATCTAGCCGTTAATTCCTCGAAACCCGGAATTATATTATGGTCCAGAAGAGTAGTCCTAAACGCATACCATTCAAATGGTAATCCTCCAAGAGTCATGAGTGTCATTTCTCTGTCTATCGTAGTTTTCCTTCGAGTTGTTCAGGTTGGAGATGTAGGCCACCAAGAGTCTTGGATGATCTTCTTTGTTTTGACTTCTCTGGTTTTCCATTTGTTCCTAGCAACAATGGATGCATTTGATGGAGGCTCAACAATATTTCCTCTCACATGGTCCAACACTCCTTGATCTTCTAGGGTTAGATCAATAGACATCTTCCATCCATGATAGTCAGCTTTCTCATGGAGTTTGTCTTCGGCAGGAAAGAGTGTTGAGGACCCCATAGTTCTTTTAGGATAGCCTTGCCAATCTTCTCTTCCGTGATTGCTCTTGCTCTTTCTCAAGCTTTGCCTTCACCTCAGCTCTAATACCATGTTAATTTATGGTATGTTCTATGATTATAATAGTTTACTTATTTTTCTTATTATATTCCACAGATTAGCAATCACATGTAAATAAATTAAAGTGCAGATAGAACATTAAATGATTGACAAAAAACAAGCCAAGACAAGAGACACAAGATGTTGCGGCTAGCCAGGGACAAACCCCACAATGTGTGGGGAAACCCTTTGGTCAAATCTTCTTTTATCTTCAATAATTTAGCAGAGATAAATAATACAATAATCTGATTTATATCAATAGTAGCAAACCCTAGATCAGTGGCATCAACATTAGCGGCTTCATCATCAAACTAGGGTAGACGATATCTCACAAATCGACCGTCGGATCAGCTTGATTCCACCACCAAAAGTTTCGGCTTGCAGAGGAGGTTCAAATGAACCTATAGTGCAGTTCAAATGAGGATATATTCTGGTCCACATAGGTCAAACTTCACTTCTGCAGTTGCAGCTTCAATTTCAGTAGCTTCCTTCAAACTAGGGCAGTCGATATCTTGCAAACCCTCTGTCGGATTGACTTGATTCCACCACCAAAAGTTGCGTCTTTCAGAGGAGGTTCAGATGAATCTACAACACAGTTTAGATGAGGAGATATTTTGGTCCACGTAGGTCAAACTTTACTTCTGTGGTTGCAACTTTAGTTTCAACAGCTTCTAGCTTCACATGTGTGAGAGAGAGAGACCCCTTTTCTGCGCAGTAGAGAGGAGACTCTTTTCTGCACAGTAGAGAGAGAGAGATGTGATGAGATGAGTGAGTGTAAATGAGGAAAAGTCTTCTTTTATTTATACACAAATGATGATGTTTGAATAGATGCGACTGTTGGGATTTTGAGCCTACATGAGTTGTAGGTCGGCTTGATAATAATTCCATAATAAAAATAAATTCATATCTCCATGATACTTATCAGAATCGGATGATCTTTATATCAATGTTACACCTCTCGATGAGAGGAATCTAATAAAAATATTTTCAACCATGAATAAGATGACCCACATGAAGTTTTACCCTAGTTGCCAATTTTAACAACATTACACAAATGAACAACTATTGGATGATACAAATGAAAATAACTCATTTATATATATAGGAGTCTAAGTGGTCCCAATACAATCAAAGCCTTCATAATAGTGTAGGGGCACAACAGTAACAATAGTGAGCTTCTATGAAGCACAATAATAACAACATGGGGACTACATTGGCACAACAATACCATAAGGGGGTTGCACTAATAACAATAAGGGGCTACACTAGTAGTATAGGGACCTAACACTATGTCTATCCCAGGTTGTTCCCCTTCACCTTCATATGTGTTATGTGACAAGAGATTATAGAACTTCTCCGGGATTTCAAATTCATCTCCATAACAAAAACATCTCAAAGGAAGAAGTGTAACATAAGACATGATAGATGTGTGAATATTTCAAAATAGATTTCGAGGACTCAACTTGTCATCTGTCCCTCATTCAAGTGCCAAAAATGTTGACGGTGCTAGACCTTCCAACATGCTAGGGGATCTCCCCAATAAGAAGTCCCAACTAGACCTCACACCATTTGGAGTAGGAGTCCCAGCAGTGGGTAGTGAATCTATGCCTTGACTGCAATAGCATGAAAAGGTAAGAAATATATCCTTGCCGGAAGAAAGTGTATGACCTTGCAACAAGTCAGGAGAGATGCATGGGGAGGTTCTAATACATGGAGGGGGAAAAGAAGTGTGTCCCTTACAATCTTGTAATAGTACATAGCCTGAAAGGAACATAAGAAGTAAATGGAATCACAAACTAGAAATCAAAATAATTGACAATCCAAAGTGATGAGTTAAACCAACAACACGCTTCAATAATATTTATACAATCACATATGGAATAGTCCATACATCAATGCGTAACTAAATCTACATACATTGCTAAAGTAACCAGAATAGTCGAACTAAAACAACAACATATGCATGAAATGTGTTTGCTCTGTTATATTATATAAAGTGAAAGTTCCATCAATACATACAACCATGATAGCCAGTAGCCCCAATAGTGGAACCTTACAGTCAACATTGCCTGATCCTCTAAAGAGATGTGCTCGTTCTTCACTGTGGAGAAGTCAAGGTTCATCACAATACTCTCCAAGCCCTCTCTAGGAAAGGCCTAGAAAAATATTGGCTCCTAAAAGCCCGTTCTATGAGTTATAAGGTTCTATTTATAACAAAGGGTGGGGTGACCCTTGACATTCCCCTTTGTGACTCTTGGACTACCCTCATGACTCTTTACATTACATATAACTGTTTGTATTCCACTAATGACACTTGGAATTTCACTTTACGTCATGTTTACAAAAATGATACATTTTCCACATATAGCTATGTGGGAAAAAATTGGCTTGAGTCAGCCAGACAAGATGACACGAAGACTTGGATGATTGTGGAAAGACCATCTCATCAACCTTCTCTCCATGATCATCATTGACGAACTAATGTGATGCTTGATAGTGCACAATGGTGTCCATGTACTCTTTGATGAAGTCCTTCTCGAAATGAACCCTTGCCTGGATTGCTTCTGGGTATACTGATTTGGAACCTCGGTATCCTGTAACATGTGCAACTTAGTCCTAAGCAAGGTAGGACCAACGATGTACATCTGCATATTATCTGCGTTGACTTGCAAATTTTCATTGGTGGTTGTGAACATCAATTGATCGAAGTACACATCGAGCTCTAGTCTGACTTGGTTCTTCTATTTGAACTCGATGAGTGTACCAATCGACGGGGTGCCATACTTTCTTACCACAACATCCAAACTCCTGTAGAAGTGTGCATACGAAGCCTCAATACTAGTGATGAGTAGTGGGAGTTCCTCGTAGTTTCAGATTTGACTCCAGATGTGTGCTTTGTCCAACTCCACCTATGGCTTCATCATCATGTGCAAGTGAAGCGGGGCTCCCTTGTACCTCATTTCCCATGTCTATACATGATCAACTATGACATGTATGTCTGCGAGTGTTCACGCTATCTTGGTGCAACGCTTCTAATGACATGTAGGTGGAAAAATTCCTTGTGCACAATGACGAACCTATGCTACAGTATCCACATGACTATCTCAAGAGTCAATACTTTAGAAAGTATGGCCATCTTCATCTCTACTCTAGTAGATCCTATTGATTGTTCCTCTCTCTGCTTGGCTTCTTGCAACTCCTTAGCCGTGCACTCATTTTCTGCTATCAAGAACCTAACACTTGAGCTTGTGGCTTTAGCATAATCCTTTGTAGCATTGGTCAAGGAGGCTGGATGTATCCGTACATCTCACACAACCACCCATTCTTCCAAGTGCACAGGTGATGAATGCTCATCTAGGGTGTGTGCTCCACGTGCTTATACAACTTTGTCTTGCGACTCATCAAAATCTATGTTGTACATATTTATTCCTGGATGGTCCCCAAGGAGAATGGTATCCCATTATTCACTTGGGACTTGCTCTACTATTGGATTTGGTGAAGCCTATGGAGTGATATCGATTGCTTTTAGCATGAGGTCAGTATCCTAATTTTGCTCTGGCTGCTCCACCTCCATGTCCATATGTTCTACTATCTGTTCATCTTGTATAGAAAGTTCTTGTTCCCGCTACTGCTCACCTTATTCCTTATCTACTACTGGTTGAGAGACTTCAACCTATATTGGTGCAGTTTGCATTGTCTGTGCACCTTGCACTTCCTCCTATCCCTTTTCTTGTTCCTATTCATGCTCGTGTTGCACTTCCTTTTCTCTTCTTCACAACTCTTGTTCTTCCCTAAGCTTCTGCTTGACTTCCTGCAACATCCTCTTAGTATCTTCCAACATTTTCTTTTCTCTATTTCTTTACACTATCCTCCTGTCGCATTGACACCTCTTCGCATTTATCTCCAAAGCTACATTTTCCACAAGTGGGTGTTCCTTAAACTTGTAGCTTTTCTTTGTTTCTGTGCCTTCGGCAAAATTCCTCTTGAATTTTTCTTGCACAGGTTTGCTACATGCTGCTACTATTGTTGTTGCTGCCTGTGGTGCTGCTGCCTTGAGTGTTACTAGCCACTCAATTGCAATGTTGATGGGTTCATTGAGCCTAGACGAGTTGTAACAATATCTCCATGGGTCTTCCTCTGGCCAATGACATGCCCTTGTGTATCCAAGGATAGTACACTCTCGCACAATGGTCCCTGCATAAACCATGTGGGTTGTATGGGTTGAAACTCCTGGTGTCGAACTTAAAATTCTTGAAGTCCTATACTTCGATATCTACTTCTTTCAAACTCCCGATCGCATACAACCTAGTTCACATAGGAAGCATGGGCCACGGTGCCTTCTTCTTCATGTGCAATTTGAATGACAACCCTGCGAGATGTGGTATGCAATCTCTTGAATGACCAACTTGTCCACCAAAAACCTCAGAAACACATGCAGATCTTTCTTCACAATGTACATCCTAATGGAGGTTCCATAGGGTGTGGCATACCAATATACAATGTTCAACAACGCCTCCATTGCTGCCTAGGACATGTAGGGCGGATCTTGTTCAAATATCATTGTATACAGAGGGGCGATGAAATGGTCACATATTCTAGCCATGACACCTTGGTAGTTGCAATATGAGAGAAACTTGCAATATATGTTCACAACACTTTTTGAAGGTGACCATGCCCAACCCATGCGAGGAAACTATTGATGGGCACAGATTGCATCGAGAAAGTATGCAAATGTGAAGAACTTTTCTTGTTGATCCTTGGGCGGACTTAAATCATTGGATATATGCACTTTCAATTGGAGAGCCAACATGTTGGACCAGTTGAATGGTTTTCCTTCACTTGCTAGCTGATCCAACATAGAAACCCAACTATGCAGGAAGGTCTCTATACTCCCTTAGCCATAGAAGAGGCATGCGAAGATGACCAAGAATTGGTATGCCTTCCTGAGTGTCTTCATCCTATATATTTGGTTGGGTGTCGTCCTAAACTTTGTTGGCTACTTTAACCAACACTTCAAGATGTCTCTTGTGTTCGTGCTGTCGTTGGGAGTGTAGAAAGGTGCA
The DNA here is from genome assembly GCA_000404065.3 of Pinus taeda. Taxonomy (NCBI): domain Eukaryota; kingdom Viridiplantae; phylum Streptophyta; class Pinopsida; order Pinales; family Pinaceae; genus Pinus; species Pinus taeda. The sequence continues at coordinate 44,454 of APFE030088865.1, forward strand.
TTCATCCTGCTCACTAGGAATGGAAAATGATATATCTCCTGATAATCCTCTATCCTAAAGGAAGCAAGCTTGACTCCACTAACACTGCTTACTATCATTGTCTCGGGATCAGTGTGTGATACAATCCAGTGGATCACATCTGCGCAAGGGAACACGGGAAACCTGCATGCAACCTTGTATAGTCCTAACTTATGGATGTTCACATAGACCTGTCAATCCTCTAGATTTTCCTCAAATCTATCTGAGAATAGGGTGTTGATGTTTTTCCATGTGATCTTGATGTCCTTCTCGATGAATAGGTGTGTGTTTATGTACATGGGAAAGCTCATTGACCCCTATTCAATTACATCTCCAGTGTTGCTTTCAACTATGTCTTTTGATCCAGCTCTCTTAGAGGCCATGCTACGTGTACTGTTGAGAAGCTACTAAAAACTTGTATACCTGGAGATAAAGAAGACACTCATGGCGATACAATGTCAACTAAAATGTCAAACAACTTTGAGAAACATTCGGGCAATCAACTAGTGACTGTTGGGAAAGATTGCATAGCACTGACTTTAGGAAGCTGGGAGACTGTCAACTAGAACTGTGCATTGTGTAGTCCCCACTGTCAATTAGGATGACTATTGGCTGGATCTGTGAAATGCATAGTCCAGAGAGTCAGACTGTTGACTCAATATGTGTAATGCATAGAAGAGTTAGGTTGGTCGCTGGCTGGAACTGCACATTGCACAGCTCCAGTGGGAAAGACTGGGCAATGCCTCCCAAGATTTTGAAGAGCACATCTTGGAGACAGTGTGGGTAGCCTCTGTGCAATTCTTGGAGGCAAGGCAGAGTCTTAATTGCCAGGAATGCCAAGAACTTGCTGGGAGACATAGTATCAGGGCCGAGACAACCTAGATCTACCCAATGGCAACCTGAAAATATGAAGGAGTGAATGTGTGCATGAAGCTAGTGTAAATCTGATTGAAATAAACATGCATTAAGAAGCTCAAGAAGCAAGTCACTAAAACAAAAAGTGTGAGTGCAGAAATAGTGTTATGCATATGAGACTAAGGTAATGTAGTGAAAAACTTGAAACAACACTTCTTCAAGTTAATACAAATTGAAATGCCAGTAGTCGTTCACTAAAACCAAGGAAAGAACACTCATACAAGCTGAAAACTAAAAAGTGATAGAAAAAGCAGCAAAAGATATGAAAATAAAAACTTACCCAGAAAATTTGTGCCCACTATGCCTAAGGTTCCTAGATGCCTTGAGAATAGCAGAGCTCCAAGATCGAATGTGAAGAATGAGCTCTAAGGCGTCATTTAAATAGATTTGGAAAAATTAAGGCTTATGACACGCATGCCATAAATATAGGAAAAAGCGAAATTTAGCAGAGAGTTTCTAAAAATAGCTTTGCATGTAACTCTTGCTGCTAAAAATAGATCCCTAAAATCTAGGGACGATTTTTCACTTTTTTTCAAGGAAAACTACCTGACATGCAAGGAAGGATTGCGCAGTTTTGGAGGGAACCAGACAATCCTTCCGGCACATGCGACGAATAGTCAGTGAGGGAAAACTTCTGCACTTTTTCTAGACTGAGAGGCCTTGGTTGACTAGCCATCTCTGTGCAATTTTCCAAAGCAGTGATGTTGGGATGTTATGTGAATTTCTGGAGAACAATGCAGTTGACTTGGGCTACTCTGTGGATTTCTAGATGGCAGTGCAACTAGGCCAATTTCTGCTCATTCTAGAGGGGAAGACAAGCTGCCCTCCATATTTGCACAGTTTTTCTCGACAGTTGGTTGACCGAATGTGAACCAAGTGTTGGGTGTGCTTGTATTTGACCAATGGGACAAGTGAGTTGAACATAAGTTGTGAAGTGACAAATGAACTCTAATAAACACAAGTACCTGACCAGTGGAAGATAGCTACGATGATTTCAAGGAGGGAGGCTCCGAAACAAAGCAAAGGAAAAATTTTGAAGGGTGGTTGTAGCTGCTACAACAATGATTTAGGCTCAGTTCGGTCTAGCATGTGTCCCTTTCCCATTCTGCTAGCACTATCTATGGTATTCGATGATGTGTCCCTGCAGTGGAAATAGTTTGAATTTCCAAGTGAAAACTTGGATAATTTACCAATATAACCACTCTCATGATATGAGGTGTAAGACACAATGAACACTATTATGTGTTAAGATAAAACTTAACCTCACCCTTATTCATGATCACGAACCAGAGTTTGTTTGATATAGAGGAATCGATCACATGGAGTTCTCAATAATTACATCGGTAAGCATGGTTAAATTCATACTTTACCCTTTCAAACATAACAGAGAAACATGCACCTAAAATATTGATGTTGACATGGTCAACATAATCAACATTCTAAATATTTAAAAATGGCTTAATCGCTAACAATTGTCCTGTCGATAAAATTAAGAAAATAGCGCTATCCTCCTTGTTAGTGATATTCTCTTTCCAATTGTATCAGGTCCCAAAATGCTATTAGGAGTATTAACCTATTTATTACAACCTTAAATGCTGACAACATACCTCTCATCATTTTATAAAAATTTAAAACATGAAGCTTATTGTGACCTCTTTGGCCAACACTTGTGCCTTTTTCACTTTCCCTTAGACATCAAGAAAGTGGATTTCGAGGGGACCCCTTGGCGATATATGGTTTCAAGTCGGGGTTGGGGGGGGGGGGGGGTGGCAAATTTCACGAGAATATGCCATGTCATCAAAGGTAGTAATATCAAACAAGACTTCGAAACCCCCCCCCAGCTATTAAAGCTTGGACGACCTTGGGGGTGTAAATGGAATATAAACCGTTGATTTCCAAGATCCAACATCTGCCATTGAAAACTGTGAGGAAATTTAATGGTTCAACTATAACAAAAAAAATAATTTTTAAACTTAAAATTTTATAAAAATTTATTCGATGATATATTTTAATAAAATTTAAAATCATTAAAAATAAATTATTATTATTATAACAAAATAAGCCAACATCTCATATTAAACCATTTTATCCATGACAATTTGCATATGTGTGATAATGTGGCCATGAATAACTAGTAAATTTCAAAATTTTCTCATAATTTTTAATGATTCCAAAATAAGTTACAATACAATGGAAACCAAGACACTACTGAGGGGGGTGGGGGTGAATCAATAGTCTAGCCACCGGCCAAACTATATAGTTCTTCACAAATTTGACTTTTTAATCTCTTTAACAATTATTCATGGATTAAAAACAAAATTCAATCATGTATAAAATCAAGTGCATGAGAAACATATACACAAGACACTAATATTATTTTTATTATAAGTCTTCAACTTGATTACATCATGGCCCCACAAGCTACCACTTGTAGGTTTATCAAGTCCTACTGAAAGGAACTTCAATCTATGCTCGTTTATCAGCTACTACTGAAAAGGACTACTACCCTTACTTGTTTACCGGTACCCATTGGAAGGGACACTTGCCCCTGCTTGTTTACTAATCTCTGCTGAAAGGGACTCCTGCCCCCAAAGATTTACTAGAACCTACTAGAAGGAGATGCTACCCTTGGTATGCAAGCTATCGCTTGCTAGCCCTATTGATCCATCTTCCATCCATTTTCAAACTTAGACCAATAGGCATGTTAACTTATAAACAAATAAATTCTTCCACTGCAACTTCTCACCAAAGCCACCATAAACACCTTTAGCAATCTCTTGTTTTTTATACAAATCACCATCACCTTCAATAATTTATGATTGCTGATAAAAACACCATGCTCTTCTCTCCATTATGCTGCACCAACAACTCTACTGCTCTCTCACAATCTATTTCACACTCTCATGCAACACCCCAACAACATTTTGTTGCTCTCACAATTTAGTTACATACTCTCATGCGACACCCCAACAATATTCTTTTTCTTTCGACACTTCCTACACCGCTCCCAATCTGCTGCTCGAATTTTACTTTTATAGAATTTTGCGTTATTATTTTTGGAATTGAAGATTTTGATATCTTTCCTTTTGATCTGTTGCATGAGTTAAAATATTTTTTTTTGGTCTTTGTCCTATTCTCTTTTGTCCTCTGAGTGTGTTTAATCTTGATTAGTTGTTATGGGCTCAAAAACTGAGTCAAACTATTGTTTTCCTTAGTTTTGAATTTGTTACAGGATTCAGTAGTGCGCCTAGGATTTTTAGGTGTAGTTTAATTTGGCTTAACTTCCAAATATGCCGCTAAAACTTAATGTTCTATCAAATATACCTTTGTCTGGTATGTTTGGCTTTAGCTTCCAAACAAAATTAAACTATCACTTACCAATGTTTTTGACTCATGCATGCCGCTATCGAGCTTCCAAACTCAACCAAAATACTAGCTTCCAACTGTTCATGTCAAAGCTACAAGGCCTTTTATTATGTTGTTGAATATTCATACTTGTTATCGGGCTCATGTTGATGTTTCCAAACCATGCTACCAAGCACAACACTTTGTTGTAGTTGAGAAGGCCATTACAAGCCTTATTTTTTTTAATTTCAAAACCAAAAACATTTCCAAAAATATCAGTTCCAGCACTTCTTTCCTTAGGCCCCTTTGCCGCTAACACCTTTCTATTATCAGGCATAAGGCTAGGTCTTCGTGACCACCGGCTAGCCACTTTAGCTGCTTAGCCTTGTCAAGCCCTATGTAGGCCAATTTATTTTGTTAATGACTTCACGTTTTTGGTCCCACTTCTACATGAAGCAACCAAGGAACAACACTTAGCTACTTCCAAGAGCCTCCAAAACTCTTTTCAACTGTCATGCCCATGGTCACTCCTTGCGACATAAGGCCTAGTGCAGGTTCTTAGTCCATAGCTCCTTATATCCTAGTGCTTTCACTCATGTACATGTTAACAAACCCACCAAGGTCAAACTATTAGACATTGGACAAACCAATTCTCCCCATCTGTTTCACGACATGTACTAACCGCCTCTTGTGGATCCTTATCTCTAGTGATGAGATCGTTGACTAACACTTGTGGGTTTTGGTATAACGACAATTGTGATTCCCAACAGGTTGTATCAGAGCGTAGCTCACGAGTTTGATACACACTGGGCTCGCGTTTGGGGGGAGATTGTTGGACATTGGATAAACCAACTCTCCCCATGTGTTTCACGACATGGACTAACCACCTTTTGTGGATCCTTATCTCTGGCGATGTGATCATTGACTAACACCTGCGGGTTTTGGTCTAGTGGAAATTGCGATTCCCAACACAACCCTTTGAGTTGACATGTTCGTGGGGACTATTGGACACCCATTTCATTGGTTATCGCTATGCCTTCATGGCCTAGTGCCCTGCTACTAGAGCTTTCACTTGTGCTCCCATATTAAAATTTCGGGCTCCATCCGTTGGGATGAGTTGGTCAGTAGGGTCCACCCGTCCCACTTCTTATTGGTTGCCACCATCCATTGTTAACACCTATGTGTCTTGGTGCTTGTTTCACAATGACACCTCTTACGCACCATTTAAATCTTTCGGACTATATCCACCAGGATGATATCACAATGACATCACTTGTGATAGGTGAAATGTGTCACTTGGAAATGGCCCCTTTAGGTACCCAAAAAATTTGAATATGCATGACACCACCTGATGGCTCTTGATCTAATCACATGCCACCACCTATCCTCCTAGAGGAGAGAGAAAAGGTCCTCCAAATCTTTGTTTCATGACCAAATCCTTTCTTATTTCAATTTTTGGCTCGCCGACCTTTTCGTTTGTTTTTCTTTGTTTTTCGTTGGGTTGTCACTCTCTGTTGCACTTCCTTCTCTATTAAACCTCCGAGCTAGCCCTCTGCAGGTTGAGTTAGATGAGTGGGCCTCCTGCTGCTACCTTTTCATTGGTTTCTGTTATATGTTGTGGGATGGTGCTTTGCTATTGTGTCCTGAAACTTGCCTCCCGATGCTTAGTCATTTGCGCCCTACACACTCTTCTGGGAATTCCTTTCCTAGCTACCATTACTAGGAGGGCTCCACCCACTCAATGCATCCTGATGCTTATCACTTGCGCCACATTAGAAACCTATGGTGTGCACCCGCTAGGGTACCACCGTCGAGTGGGTTCCAGCAACTATTAATTGCTCTAATGAAAATGCTTCTTGTTGTTGTTGTGGCTTCTGCATTAGCCCGAAGCTCTTGAATAGAGGCTCTGTTATCCTTTCCGTTGAGTTTGGCACATAAGCCAACTTTGGCTATGTGCCAATGGCTCATCCATTCACTTGTAACTCTGTTGACCTATACCTGGGGTCACCAACTTTGATTGGCTTTAAATTTTGAGCCAGGATGCATTTTCGAACTTCCGCATACCATTGGAAAGCTCTTTCAGAGCTCTATCCATCTGAGTGGTTTCCATCTACATCTCAAATCATATTCACTGCAAGAACTAGTTCTAAAGTCACCTTGAACTCTTTTCCATTGCCTTTACCTTGTACTCTTTACCATTTCCTTTAACTTTTCTTTTCTTATGTAGATATTTGTCATTGGCCACCTTTTCCATTGGCTTTGCTTTTGCATGTGCCACCACTGCTATTGACTTGGCCATAAATCTGTGCCTTTGCCACCAATCACAACATATTTACCAATGAAGTACCTTTGCCAATCTTTGCCATTGCCTATAACATTAGTGATCCTTGCCATCAGTGACAACACATTTTCAACAAATTGTTAGGTGGAAGGTAGGGATTTAACCTCCATGGAATATCCACTAAATAGTTTTAGCAAGAGAAAGGCATAGAGGGTTGATATTTATCTTGAAGGTAATTATGCTCTTTTTTCTTTTCAATTTAATTAAAAAATATGTCATGTCCATAGGTGTGATACTATGTTTTTCTTGTTGCATGATTTTAAAATGTATATAGATTTAACTAGTATAATAATAATTTTGTAATAATAATAATAATAGAGTTATAATTTAGTTATTTTTATAAAAAAAATTTCATTTAAATCTTGGCATTTTGAAATGTATCATAAGATAAGTGTAGATCTCTATCCTGAATTGATCTCTATCCATATTTATCAACCATTTAATATATATAGATATAGATATACTTTTATGAAAAAAATCACTTATACAATAAAAAATAATAATGATTTTATTATATCTTAACACACATATTTGTAGTGTCCAATTATAACTACTAACTAACTATTTGGAGATTTTACCCAATTAAATCATTATCTCAATATAAGTGAAACTCTAGTTACCTAATTGAATTATTATCTCAATATAAGGCTCCATTGGCCATCTCTTTAGAAAATGCTATTGTTATTGGATGGATTGCTTGTTATTTTGCTGATTTTAATATAATGGGAAAAAACGAATTTCTCGATATGTGAGCTATACTTATTATTTATGCTTTTGGATAGTGTTTTTTGAGAGAGTCAACATTTTTAATATAATAAAAATACCGTGAGTTTTAACGTTTAAACAATTCATTTGTTGTATCCAATTTAAATTGAACCCGGGTTAGGTGCTGTTTTGCTAAGGTCACATCATGCCACTTAAACAAATGATTACAATCCAAATTAAGTGTGTACCAAGGTTAAGATTCTTTAATGACAACTGAGAGTTTATGGCATAGTTGACATTTTTAGGGGACAAGACATGGTTAAGATTCGGACAAGGCGTGCTAAGGAATTGTGGGAATGATTATGATAAAATAGTGGCGGTGAGTTTATTATTCGATGAAGATTTTTAAATACTTTACTAAATTAATTAGCATATACTTTTATGTTCGTTTATTGGTTTCAAATACATTTTTGAAAAGTCGGTTATATTTTTTTTTCTCCGGATATATTAAACTTGGACATGAATTAGTTTAATTGGTTTAAATACTTTTTTTTCCAAGGTTTATTGTAAATTATTTTAATTGTAAACGAAGTTGGGTTTGGTTGCTGCAGCAGACTCTATTTATTATAGTTGTTTTTTGTTTTGTTTTTTTTTTTTTCAAGAAGATGGCTAAAGAAATATTTATTGATTTATAATATTTTTGTTTAGGTGGAATATATCTTTTTGGATTGTTAATATTTTATTTATAAATTTTTAGCTGGTTGGATCGATTCACTGTGTGGTATATCGAAGCTATCAAGATTGAACCAAATCTTATTTTTTTTTAAATATATTAGTTTTGAATGTAGTGGATATATGAGAGTTAATAATTTTTTTTGATGACTAATATATTTGTGATTTCTCTGATTTATTTACTGGGATTGTTTCTATTAATCTAAATCTCCAGTGTTTAATGAAAAAAAAAATTGAGTCTAGTCAAGCTATGTTAAGGTTTAAGTTATTAATATAATTTTTCTAAGTTTGAGTTTAGTTAAATTATGTTAAGTTTTAAGTTATTATGTTGGGAAAACCTTTTCTTAGTTTTAAATTAGTTATATAGGAGTAGTCTCAACATGTTATATTTTGGGCGTCTTTATCTGCAGACTTCTCTAGCCTTTGATGACATAAACATATTTCTCGCAACGTGCATTTCCTATATTTTCACGACCTTTGTTTGATATTCCAATTTTATATATATATATATTATATTTATATATTTATATTATTATATATATTATTATATCCATTAGGAAATCCAATGGTTACCTCCATTATTAGCCACTGCCTCACCAAGGATTATATCATCCGCCTCACGGTCGTTTGGTTGTGTTTTTGCAATTTTAACCAAAGTTTCAGGAAAATGCTTGATATTTGTATTTTTGTATAAATTCAAAATATTTTCTAATTTTCAACAAATATTATTTCTAATTTTTGATTAGCTAAAGGAGTTCTAATGGGACTTGACTCCCCTAGTGGAGGGTGTTTTATTTTTAGTATTGTTAGTGCCTAACAATTCATTTTAAAATAAAAATAAAAAAACAAATTTGTGAGTGTCTATTCTATTGGTTAGTGCTCTAACAATGACATTGTTATGTTACTACTCTGCCCAATGATGCCAGAATTGACACAGTTGCAGACCCTTCACATAAGGAAAGGGGGGAAGGCTAAAAAAATCTCTAATTATTGTGAGTGGTCATTGCGTTGGTTAGTTCTCTTATACTGACACTGCGCAATGATGTCAGAATTGATGCGGTTACAAGATTTTTGCATAAGAGGGTTACCGGGAGGTGAACAAATCTACAATTAATATTAATATGTTTCCTTCTGCGGATTTTTTACTGTGTGGAGAACAGAGTCTACGCGGGAGAACGTGGTGCAAAGGAAACTTTATTTCGTAGTGATCAAACTAATTTCAAACTTATTTTATACATATTCAGCTTTGCTACAGAGCAATTGCATAGGGCTTTGAATCTTTGCAGAATGAAGGATGTGTAAAGGTCGGGGTATGTGCAGGAGAACGGGGATGCAAAAGGAATTTTAATTAATTTAACTATGAACTAATTTTGGATTAATATTATTATGTTTCATTGTGTGGAGTTTTTATTGTTTAGAGGATAAGGTATGTGCAGGAGAACGGGGGTGGATAGGGAACTTTATTCGGCAAAGATGAAATTAATGTTAAACTATTAATTTTAATATCTACGGTAAGAATGATGATTATGCTCCATTGTGTGGGGATTTCTTGAGCCAATGCTCCAACACTCTGCGCAATAATGCCAGAATTGACACGGTTGCAGATCTTTTGGATAACGAGGGGGGATGAACAAATATGCAATTAATATTATTATGTTTCCTTCTGCAAAGCTTTTACTATGTAGAGGACAACGTATGTGTTGGAGAATGGGTTGCAGAGGTAACTTTCTTTCATAGGGATGAAATTAATTTCAAACTTCTTTTATACAAATTTAGCTTTGCCAAAGAGTAGTTGCATAAAGCTATGAATCTTTGTGGAATGAAGGATGTGTGGAGGACAGGGTATGTGTGGGAGAATGACGATGCAAAGGGAACTTTAATTAATTTAACTATGAACAAATTTCAAATAAATATTATTATGTTTCATTGGGTGGAGGATGGGGTATGTGCACGAGAATGAGGGTACATAGGGAACTTTGTTTTGACACGGATGAAATTAATGTTAATATGTGTAGAATGAAGGATGATTATGTTCCATTATGTGGATATTTCTTGTGCAGAGTTCTCCCTATGTAGATTTTTTACTATGCGGAGGACAAGTTATGTGTGGGAGAATGGGGGTCCATAGGGAACTTTATTGGGCAAGGATTAACTTAATGTTAAACTATTAATTTTAATATGTTATCATCATGTTTCATTGTGTGGATCTTTCTTGCGTTATGCTTTCCTTGTGTGGATATTTTATTGTGTGGAGAAAGAGGAATGTGCAAGCTAATTGTTACATAGAGCTATGAATCTATGTGACGAAATTTAAAACTAGTCTTTTACATTTAAAACTTTTACAAATTTAGTTGCAAGGGAGAGAAATTGTAGAGTTATGGAGTATGAATCTTTGTGCAATGAAATATGTGTGGAGGACATGGTTTGTGCAAGAGAACTAGGGTTTGTTGTAGTGACTATAGCATTCACCTCGGCGTTAAAGTGTGTTGAATCTATATTATTTGAGTGTAGCAAAAAGTTACGTCTACTGTGATGTGGGTTCTCGGATAGATTTCTTGTTAGCGGATTTCATTAGATAGATAGGATTTGAAGTATTAGTTATGTACATAATAAAATTTGCGAATCTTTTGAGCGGTAAAATCCTATTCGCTATTTACAAAATCAATCTTTCTTATGTTTTTTAATGTATTATCACTTTTCTCTTTCATAGTTACCATTAGCTTGTTGATATTGTCAGAATTCAATAGAAACATAATAGATGTACAAATTTCATGGGGCATTTCTCTGGTTAGTGCTCCCACAATGAGAGCAAGACGGGTGTTGCTAGTGCAATTATCTTGTATTGTTTCATTTTAAGCTTTTCTCCATTGAAATTTTTTACATATTTAATTGTGTGATATGCGAATTGAATGTGTAAAGGGTGGCATATATGTGTGAGAATGGGGATACAGAGGAAAATTTATTTTGCAAACATGAAGTTAATTTAACTAGGAACATAAACTTTAATAAACATTAAATAAGAAACATTACTATTTCCTTTTAAATAAGGAACATTAATTTACAACAAGAAGTTCACTGGAACTATTAATCACTAATAAAGTTTCAATTAGGTAAAACTTACATTCATTCAATCAAAGCGATGGAATATCTAAAAATAAAACATGACAACGGGTAATTTCAAACAAACAGAGTCTTGGATCATTGACCAAATGGTTCATTTTGTCGATTATAAATTTATGTGCTGAGAATATGGGCATATGGTATCACCATTAACAACAAATTGACCAAAGTGTTCATCGTCTCATCCAAAATTAATTTTTATGCATTTACAACTGATTATTTGCCTATATTCTCAACACAAAACATGATAATTGAGAATGGACTTCCCATAATGGCATGGGTTTCACATAGTTGTTGTTGGCTTGACTTAACTGATGCAGTTTTGACCTACCATGTAAATCATCCTCCTAAGCGAAATATTCCTTTCTCTTCTAGGCCACCTGGTGCAATTGGATCATACTAGACTAGTAAAAAATATTGGCTCTTCCTCATTGTACACTTTTTGTTACTACCATTCCTTTAATTTCTCTCTATATTAATAGTGTTGCTTTATCTCCTTCTCGTGCAATTGTTGTGTTACTCTTCTTATGGAAATTGCAGACTTTTCTACTCTGTTGAACTATCATAGACCATGAAATTTCCTCTATCAGTTCTTTTATTGGGTTTGCTCCCTTGGCAAGTGTTTTATAACTCTAGCAGGCTCACCACATTTTCTCTTTCTGAAAGACTATCATTGGATTTGTCACTACACTTGTAGATCCAATTTGATACACTTTTATGTGGAACGTGTGTGAAATATTTTTCAATTCAGTTCAGAAAGGATGGTATACGTGTGCGACCTTTGAAATAGATAACAATTATTTCTAGAATAATGTTTTTTTAATCATATCATCATGATACCTAATGAGTCAAATTGGCCATCTGCATGTTGATTTTTTCTCTCAACATGTGATTTAGGGATAATATCAACTTGTTTCTTTCAATTCAATTGCCATTTCCATAGAAATTATGATAATTTATTCGTGTGGACATGGTTTCCATTACATTTCTTGTTTTCACCTAAAAGCATAGGAATGAGCCAAGGTATAAACGATCTATCTAAGGATATGTCATAAATATGTCATTGTGATGCCTTACCTATTAACATATTAGGTCTTCACTTTGCACACTCGACACTTCCGTTACCCTTTCTGTTTGTGCTACTTTGTGCCCTTTGTTCTTCCACACATACCACGCCATCATACATGATTCATTTTGCATAGATTCATAACTCTATGGAATTTCTATTCTGGACAACTAACTTTGTAAAAGTTTTAAATGGAAAAGAGATTAAGATGAAATAATGAAAAATAAATGCATTAGAAATATATGTCCCCTATGCAGCTTTGTTTTCTTGTACATACCTCTCCATTTGCACATCCTTCATTGCATACAACATAAACTTCTTCCTCAACTTTGTATTCTGATCACCATTCTCATGTCCATATCCCATCCTCCGTAGATTGTTCATTCCACAAATATTCACAGATCTATGAAACTTCACTTCCACAGAATGATAAAAAAATCCTTGCGGAGAGAGATTCCATTATGTAGAGAGATTTTATTATGATAGCACAACCTTTGATGAATTAATTAGTTTTATGCAATTGTTATCTCACACAACTAAATTTGTAAGAAAATTAGATGGAAAAGAGCTTAAAATGAAATAATGAAAAATAAACATAGTAAAAACACGTGTCAGAGCATTAATGAAAGACAAATTCTTTCTACTCCATAAAGGACCTGCACCCTCATAGATCTATCAACAAATGCTTGTGCAGACAACTTTCACTCTGCGGAGAGCAAAAACCATAATTATTCGAGCATTGATTGTCTTTCAAATTCATGATTTCTTGCAAAATACATCCTCTATTTTCAATTGATCCTTAACAACATCTCTATATTTTATTAGCTTTATTTTCTTTATGTTCAATGTTTTGTACTTGTCATATGATATTTAGAGATTCCATTCAGACCCAATTGAAAGCCGAAGATGTGATCTTATGGAATGCTAACTTTGGAGATAAAAGCAATGCATTTTGTTAATTATCATTAAAGTGTTGCAAAAACGGTTAGGAGTTATGAGTTTGATATAGTTAATTACAATAAAACTGTGCTCTATTATATGCCAAGTAAACCACACGAAAAATAAAATTGCTACTAACATCATGAGGCTCTCTACCAAATATAATTCTTGTTCTGCAACAACACATTCACAAAATGTCACATAAACATTCCCAATAACCTATGATTAAAGTTAACTAGTAATAATTCCACTATGTAGAGGAATTATTCAAGCTTTCATTATGTAGTCCTCCACACTCCGCACAATATAACCCCCCACCCCCCCAACCCCCATGCAAAAGGACCTGCAATCTCATTGTATGTAGAATAAATTAATCTTTGCATCCCCGTCCTTTGTAGATCCTTCATTCCACACATATTCAAAGTTGTATGCAACTCATCTTCTCTATAGCTAAATATGTAATAGTTTTAAATGGGAAATAAAATAAAATGAAATAATGAAAAAAAAGGAGCTAACAATACATGTGAGAGAACTAATGAAAAACGTTGGGCCTAACCCATTAAGGACCTACAACCCTGTGCAACTATTAGAAGTAACAAATTCCTGTGCATAGAGATTTCACTATGAGAAAAGGAAAAATTGTGATTGTTGAAGCATCAATTGTCTTTCATATTTATGATTTGTAGCAAACTACTTCCTCGATTTCCAATTGAGCTTGAACAACATCTCCAACCTGTATTAGCTATTGATAACAAGAAACATCATATTACATTACGTTATGTTCAAGATTTCATAGTTTTCATGCGATATTTAGAGATGCCATTCAGAGCCAGTTTAAAGTTGAAGATCTGATCTTATGCAACAAAATTTTTGGATATATGTAATATCCCTAACCTAGAATATTCCTCAAACCCCAGCAAAAACTCCAACCAAATATGTACAAATGATATAATAACCCAGGAGTGATAAAATAACAGTGGAATAGTATATAATAATGTAAACCGGGAATATAAGTAGATACACAAGAAATGTAGCGAGAAATGCTAAGCCATTTTATTATACTGAGAAATAAATGAGTACAAGAGGTGATTATATAGATGGCACCTCAACTTGCACAAGGCAAGTGAAGAAATACTCTCAGAATGACAAGAATGGCATCTCTGCGTGGATGCTATTGCTGCGCTGTTGTTGCCGCTAGAAAAAAAATGATGATTTGGGGCTTATCCCCTCCTCAGAAAATACTGAAACTTTGGATTCGGGCCCTACTCAAAAAACCCAGAAAAACCCAGATAGCTTTCCTGGAATGGCCTCACATTGATTTGCGTCCCAGTTGCTGGAAAATTGTCATGTTGTTGTTGCTACTGGAAATCGAATGAGGATTTTGGGTTGCTCCCCTCCTAAGAGAAGGATGAAACTCTGGAACAAAATTCTACTAACAAAACCCAAAAAACCTAGAAAGCTTTTTTGAAATGGCCGACCCCCAAAAATCACCCCCTTGGGGTTCTACGCAGTTCCTCAAAGACACGGATGAAACTGTTGCTGAAATGCTGATGAAACTGTTGCTGAAATGCTGATGAAACTACTGCTGGAATGCCAATGGAAATACCTTGCCTGAGCAGGCACTCGAAGTCCCCCGGGGCTAAGCGTGAGATCTCCAAATGGAGAGAGTCAATGCACTAAACAGTGCTGCAAACTAGATAACAGCCAGCATGCTCTAAGTCGAAATGACTATCACAAATGTTCATAACCATAATGATCCCAAATGAGGGGGTTCCTCTCTATTTTATAGCCTCTGCCTCTCACAATCCTTAGGTTCACTTTCTCCTGCGTGATCCCCTTCTTGCCATGTGTTCCTTCCCTCCTGCGTAGTCCCTCCATGTGTCTACGTGGGCCCCATTTCTGCGTCCCCCTTTGGCCCCCTTGGTTCCCCCTTAAGTCACAACATTGTGATACCTAGGAAGTGACTTTTTATTATAAAGTAAGTTATGTTCCCCCTTCATCACTTTTTATTTACAAATAACTATAGAAGGCAAAAATCAAACAAAATCGAATGTTCCAATTAGACATAGCTAATTAGGAATATTACAGTCTCCCCTGGCAAAATGTTGCTTGTCCTCAAGCAACTAAAGTGATGGATGCTGTAAGATCTCCTCACTCTCGCAAGTGGAATCCTCATCCGGCAAATTCTTCCACCTCACCAAGACTTCCCGAACCATCCTGCTTCGCAATCGTCTCTCCCTAGAGTCAATGATAGCCTCCGGCTATAATACCAAATGCCCCTGATCATCCATGGGTGGTAGCTCATCCATCACGGTCACCTGCTACCCCAATGCCTTCTTCAGGCATGATACATGAAAAATGTTATGAATCTTGCTGCCTTGGGGCAACTCCAACTCATATGCAACTTGTCCAATCCTGCGTATCACCCTGTATGGCCCATAAAAGCGGGGCTTCTGCTTCAATGACGACTGTCAGTATGGCTGTAATCGTAGGTAGACCATGTCCCCTACCTCAAACTGTCTCTCCACCCGACCCCTGTCGGCATACGACTTCTGCTGGTTTTGTGTTGTAGCCATATTATCCTTGAGAGCTCAGAGGATATCCTGACTCTCTTGGATCCAAATCTTGGCTCTAGGAGCCTTGCTATCACCAAACATCACGTTAGCAAAAGATAGAGGATGATACCCATATAAGGCATAGAATGGTGACATACCAATGGACATGTGATGTGTAGTATTGTAGCATTACTCCCCCAGATGCAACCACTTCAGCCATGTTCGCTGCTGCCCACTGACATAGTTATGCAAGTAGCCCTCCAACCACTTGTTAACTATCTCTGTTTGCTCGTCCGTTTGTGGGTGATAATTGGTACTCGGTGTCAACTCTGTCCCCACCAACCAGAAAAGCTCTTGCGAAAACCCGCCCATGAAACGGCTATCCCTGTCACTGACGATGGTCTTAGGAAGACCATGTAGCCTGAAAATCTCTCTGAAGAACAACTCAGCTACCTGTGCTGCTGTATAGTGTGCGGATATGGCAAAAAAATGTGCGTACTTTGTCAGTCGATCAACGACGACAAAGATACAATCCTTGCCCTGTACCATGGGCAACCCTGTGATGAAGTCCATCGAAATACTCTCCCATTTCCCCTTCGGAATGGGAAGAGGCTGCAATAATCCCGTGGGATGGCTCATCTCTCCCTTGTTCCTTTGGAAAACATCGCACTCCCGGATATGTTGGAGTACGTCCTCCTTGGGGCCCTTCCATGAGAACCTCTCTCTAATGGCCTTGTAGGTTTTGGTAAACCCCCGATGGCCTGCTAAAGGTGAATCATGTGATGCCTGTAGTATCTTCTTCTTGAGCTGAGACCCCTTAGTCAAGAAGATCCGGTCCTTGTAATAAATGATCTCATCGACCACCCTGTACCTATCATCTACCACCTGCCCATCCAGAACCTCACATGCAAACCTGTCCTTGGAGTACTCTACTAAGAGTCGAGCTCTCCAGTCTATGTCCAAGCTCATAAGAGACAACGTGGCTGGTCTACGTGAAAGAGCATCTGCTACCACGTTGTTCTTACCCTTGACATACTTAATGTCAAAGTCATATGCTTGGATCTTGCTGATCCACTTCTGCTGCCACTCCTGTAGCTGCTTTTGCTCCAAAAAGAATCTGATGTTGTTGTGATCAGTCCTCACCCTAAACCTGTTACCCACTAAATACTGCCGGAACTTGGCCAATGCATGCATGATGGCCAGCATCTCCTTGTCATATATAGAATACAATCTCTCGTGTGGAAGGAGCTTCCGGCTCTCATAGGCTATAGGGTGACCTCCTTGCATCAATACTGCGTCGATCCCCTCTCCCGATGCGTTACACTCCAAAACAAATGGCTGCATGAAATCTGGCAATGCAAGCACTGGGCAGCTGCTCATAACCTCCTTGAGCCTGTCGAAGGCTTGCTGTGCTGTATCTGACCAACTGAAAGCCCCCTTCCTTGTCAAATCTGTCAGGGGTGCAGCAAGCTGTGAGAAACTCTTGACGAACTTCCGGTAGTAAGTACAAATGCCAATGAACCCCCGGAGTTCTATCGCGTTTCTCGGCTCTGGCCACTCTCTAATGGCCCTGATCTTCTCCTCGTGGACTCTCACTCTGTCCACCCCTATGATGTGCCCCAAATACAACATCTCTGTCGACCCAAATTCACACTTGGAGAGTTTGGCATAGAACTGCTGCTCCTGCAAGATACGCAACATTGTCTCAATGTGCTAGAGATGCTCCTCCCAAGTCCTGCTGTAAATGAGAATGTCATCAAAGAATACCAACACAAACTTCCTCAGGTGACTGCGGAAGACGTGATTCATGCAGGACTGAAATGTGGCGGTGTCGTTGGTTAGCCCAAAGGGCATCACCAAGAACTCAAAGTGCCCATAGTGACACCTGAAGGCGTTCTTGGGAGTCTCTGCTCCCTCATGCGAATTTGATGGTACCCAGATCTCAAATCAATCTTTGCGAAGAACCGTGCTCCTCTCAACTCATCCATCAACTCGTCGATCCTAGGTATAGGGTACTTGTTCTTCAGTGTCTTCTTGTTCAGGGCCTTGTAATCAATGCACATCCTCAATGTGCCATCCTTCTTCTTCACCAACACCACGGAAGAAGCAAAAGGACTCGTGCTCGGCCGAATGTGCCCAAGAGCCGGCAACTCCTGCATGGCCCGCTCAATCTCATCCCGATAGGCCTTGGGATGCCTAGAGGGGGTAGTAATCACTTATTGAATACCCTCCTCAAGCTCAATGGTGTGCTCAAACCCCCGGTCCGGTGGCTGTCCTGGCGGAATCTCCCCAATCACTATGACATACCGGTCAAGGATGGACTATATCTCCGAATGTACCGTCCGCCCTGTAGTCCCTGCCTTTGATGCACATAGCTCTATTGCCCACTCTACGTCTCCCTTTCGAAAGACTGCCTCCATCCGATGAGCAGAAATAGTCTGAGGCAGATATGTGTGCTGTCCCCGTATCTTCTCATGTCTCCCTGTCTTCTCATCATCCCACTCCATCTCTAGGGTCTTCCAATCTGTCGTGACCTTCCCTAGAGTGATGAGCCACTGAACACCCAGTATTATGTTGGTGTCTAGAATATTGACTATGAAAAAGTGGTCAGTCAATGTGTAGGTGCCCATCGTCACTGATAGCTCTGGAACATAACGAGCACACATCATGGTCTGATCTCCTGGGACCAAAACTGAAAACCCATCGAAGTTCTCTGCCTGTATACCTCTCCGCTCAATCATCTATGCATCAATGAAGTTGTGGGTTGCCCCACTGTCAACCAAAACTGATACTCGCGAGCCACGTACTGCCCCCTGTACGCGTAGCATCAGATACCTCAGAACTCCTCGCAATGCTGCAAGGGCCCCTCTGGTAGGTGCAAAAGATGCACCACCTGCTGTTGGCGGTGGAGGTGGCAAAGGTCCCTGCACGGCGTGACTATCTCCTGCCTCCACATCATCCTCATCATCCTCTTCCCCACTGCCCTCGGAGAAGACCTCAATAAAATGTGCTTTGCCAGCAACACATCTATGTCTTGGTGCCCACGGCTCCTGACAGGTGAAGCACAACCGCTTCTTCTTCAGCTCCCTCCTGGCATCATCGTCAATCTGTGCTCGTCCTGGATTCCCCTTTGGAGGCAGAATCCTCACATCCTTCCCCTTAGACTAGAAAGTCTGTCTCTGGGGGTAAGGTGTCCGGGTCCTGGGTAAGACATCCTGTAAATCCCGGGTCCTGCTAATGGCGTCTTGGAGTGTGGCTGGTCTAGTGGATCGGACTAAACCTCGAAGTGGCTCTGCTAACCCCTCAACATACATATAGATCTCTGTGCCATGGATAGATCTGGCACCATCACTGAGACCCTCAAGAAATCTGCAATGTACATCTCTGGGCTCCCTGTCTGTTTGAGCCTTGTAAGCTCAACAAAATGCTGTTCCGGATCCCTCCGGTCAAACCTCTCCATCAACCTCCTGGTGAACTCGGCATATGTCGTCACCGTGGAATGTCTGAGTGTAACCATCCCATGGAACCACCAATCCTGGGCCTCACCATCCAAATGTAATGTCACCACCTTGATGGCCTCTGTCTCCGACATTTGGTTAAGCTGAAAATAGATGTCCAACTTCTCCACCCAAGACCTTGCCGAACTGTTTGATGAACCATCAAACATAGGCAAGTAGAATCTATTAGCTGTGCAGTGGGTGTCTCCATTGTGATAATGCCGGTGTCCTCTGTGATGGTCGCGGGGTCTACTATCCCGCTGGAGATGAACAAAGTCTCTGAATGAGAGAGCATCCCTGAACTCCTGTCCATAGGCCTGGTACTCTGCAAAATAATTGCCCATATGACCGGGCTCTACCTCTTGTTGGGCTCCGGCCCCCGTGTCTGCTCCTAGGAAAGTGGGCATGGTAGAGCGTGTAGGGGCATGTGAGGCCACCTGCTGAGTAGTATCACGTGCTCTGACAAATGGTGGGATGCACCCGATCCCTCACCAACCTAGAAAATCCATGGGCTCTCACGCTGTCTAGCGTTTACTGCTGTGAATCTCTGCCCCATCACCTCGATCTACCTCGACAGATCCTACACTGATTTGAGGAGCATATCCGCAAATCTCTTCCCGTCCTTGTTTGTCGTCTACTCTGCGTCCACCCCAGGCTCCTTCTGTTCTATGTCCACCACAGGCTCCTCCTGTTCTGCGTCCACCATAGCTACACAGTCTCCCTCCCCGTAGGTGTTCTCCAACCTACGTCTAGTGTCTTTGTATCTCCTACCTCTGTAACAGATGTAGGGTTTTTCCCCAGTGTCATAGATTGCTAGCTCTACAGGCTGAGCCAGATCTATGCTTTGATACCACTGTAATATCCCATTTTAGAGATATTCTCGAAAACCTGGTAACTCTAACCAAATACGTACAAATGATATAATAACCACGAAGCAAAAAAATGACAGTGGTGCAATATATAATAATATAAACGTGAAATATAAGCAGATACTCAAGAAATGTAGAGAGAAATGCTAAGCCATTTTATTATACTGAGCAATAGAATGAGTACAGGAGGTGATCAGAAAGATGGCACCTCGACTTGCACAAGGCAAGTGAAGAAATACACTCAGAATAGCAAAGGAATGGCCTCTCTCTGATCTGCGTCCCAGTTGCTAGAGCACTGTTGTGCTGCTGCTGTTGCTGGAAATCAAATGAGGATTTGGGGCTGTTCCCCTCCTTAGAAAAGGCTGGAACTCTGGAACCAGACTCTACTCAAGAAACCCAGAAAAACCCATAAAGCTTTTTGAAATGGCCGACCCCCGAATGGAAACCATCTGCAATCTTGCATAAGATCCCATGTGTCCCCTAGGCTTCCAGTACAACAAGTCATTAGAGAAATCGAGCAAATAGGCTTACCTAATCATGGGCCATAGGTGAGGACTTCATAATGGCCCGCCCTTCCATAATGGGCTTCGGGATGTGGCAATTTTTCCTAAACTCCAATGGGGTTAACCAAATACCCTATCAGGGGGTTTATGCTTTCAAAAGGGATAATATAGTCAAGGTACATACGTCAAAAGGTGGTGGCATGTGGCAAATAGGTGAATTGTTAATTTTAGGTATGTTCTATGCTTAGAGCAATTTATTTCAATTTTCACAGTTAGCTCAATATATTTTCTAGATCAGCAATCACATCAACATAATAGTAAATTGCAGATAGAACATAAACATAAATTGCAGAAGACAAGCCAAGACAAGAGGAGACAAAGTGTGGTGCTAGCGAGGGACAAACTCCAATGTGGGGAAACCCTTCATCAATTCTTCTTATATGTTCTTCAATAGTTTAGCAAAGAGAGAGAGAGAGAGATAGTACATATACAATAGAAGTCGACACTTTGACTTATTTAAATAAGAGCATAGATCATCTCTAAGGAGATGATACATGAGGTAGCTGAACTCAGTTGAAGACAAGCCGCTTCAACTGATTCTCCTAGGTGACTCCATCACCATGCTACACCTATCATTGTGTTGCTCCTCATCATCATGCTGCACCTCACCGTGCTGCACCATGCCACACCCATGTGACATTGCTGCACCATGTTGCGACATTACTGTCCCATGTGGCATGCTGAACCATGTTGTCATACCACATGTCTCATGTGCTTGCAGCACCATGCTTACCACTGCTATCCCATGTGCTTGCTACACCATGCTTGCCATGCTGTCCCAATGTGACATTGTTGTACCATGTCATAGCTTGTCGTCCTATTGTGTTTGCAACATTGTGCTTGTTGCTGTACCTCACTGCTGTCGTAATGAGTTTGCAGCACCATGCTATTGTTGTTGTCCAATTGTAGCCTTGTTGTACCTTGCTGCTGTCCCATTGTGCCCTTGTTGCCACATGTCATTGTTGTTATTATGCTGCCCATGGATCTTGCTGCACCATCACATTGGTATGCATTCAAACTTCATGGGTCACCTTGCTGTTTTTGTTGTACCGTTGTGCCATCATTGCACTATGCCATTGTTGTCCCATTGTTAGTCATAGTTGCTCCTGTGATTGCTTGTTGTCCCATTCCTACAACAACCCAACAATCATGCCTAAAACATATGCTTTAGCTCATTGTTGTAGGGTCCTTCAACTGCTGCAATTCTGGATTGGTTAGGGTACCTAAACACAACCCTTCAATCTGCCCAAAAGTGTCCTCCTTTATTGCGGTTGCCCTTCTAAGAGGGGAGGAGACCCTATGCTGCAATTTATGGGCAGTCTAGCCCTCACCAACAACTTCGGCCTACCTCCTTTTGCTGCGGCTTGCTACATCAAGCCTCCTCTTAATTGCGACAACCCTTCCAAGAGTCTGCACTCTTCCCAAACAACCCTAAAACAATCCTTATGGCTGCGGCTTGAAAACAAGGGAATTCAACCCCTTCTCCAGCACTCTGGACCCCTACAAAACCCTCCAAACAGTCCCTGAATTCTCACGCTGTTCCATGACCCCTTTAGGACAACACCTAGGTCATGCATAGATCATTTAGGACTCCTTCCTTACTGCGTCTAGGTTACCCTTGGGACAACGTGGAGGATTAGGGCATCTCTTCATGGCTGCGTCCTCTAGGTTAGGCAATGTATATCTTCTTCTTGACTGCGGCTAGGTTATGCATAAAAGCTAGGGCTGTGCTAGGACTGTGGTTAGGGCAGATTGTTAAGCCTCCTTTCCTCCTGTGCCTTAGGGCTACTTCCTCCTAGGTTTCTCTGACACTAAAAGCTAAGACAAGTGGAGAGAAATCAAGAGTGAAGTGTGTGTAAAATGACTCTCAAGTCATCTCCTTTTATACTAAAACATTGAGAAAATGTGGGGTTTATTTGGTTGCTGGCCGACCTTGACAAATTGTCTTATAACACAAATAAATCCATAACTCCATGAATACTTATAGGAATCGGATGATCTTTAGATCAATCTACACCTCTCAATGAGAGGGATCCAAGAAAATTATCATCTACCATAGATAAGATGACCCACATGGAGTTTGGCTCTAGTTGCCAATTTTAACGCTCCCTCTCAACTAGGGAGAACTCCATCCACTGATCCATTTGCGAGACTATACTATCTCTGCCATCAGTGCCTTGCACTGCTCTACTCTGCTTTGCCGAACCATGAAGAAGAAAAAGTGATCGAGAATGTCTCATACCATTCTCTACTGACCCGAAGTCAGTGCCATATGAGAGTGTGTCATACCACTCTTACTGATCCCAAATTATTTCCAAGAGAGTGAGTCATATCACTCTTACTGATCCTAGATCAGCTCTAAGAGAGTGAGTCATATCACTCTTACTGACCCAAAGTCAGTTCCAATTGATCCCAGATCAATATCAAAAGAGAGTGTCTCAAACCACTCAACTGATCCTAGATCAGTTTCATTGATCCTAGATCAATGGAGGTCATCCTAGCATAGGGAGTACGGTGGATACAACGATGTGTCCATCGATAGTACTACTATGGTCCCTAACCCCATTTCCCTACTCATTGGCCAGATGAGAGGTACTTCCCATGAGTCCCAGACTGCATGGGTAAGATGCCTCGACAAGAGAACCACTCATCTTGTCCATAAGTCGCCATGGGGTATCATAGGGGAAGGCTGAACCATTCAACCTGTACACAGTGCACCATTAGGGGAGGGTGAGTTGAAGTATGGTCGCTTGTTGCTCCAAGAAGTACCTCAAGCCCCCCGGAGCTCCCAGAGCTCAATGCATGCATCATGAAGGACTCTCATAAGAGGGTCTCCAAGTCGTTCGGGAAAGTCACAAATTTGACCTTTCCCCGGGGCTTCCACAGAATGTCTGTGACTTGTACATCAGTCTCAATGCGATGGAGCATTCTTGCTCATCGATGTATCATATCCCAGATAAGGTAGTATCTGATATCTATATGTTGGATCAATTATAGAATACGAGATTCCTCAATAATCGAACCCCCCTCTGGTTGACAGAGAGGATCACGGTGGTATCCATCATGTGTACAAATAACTCACTGAAGAGCTTCCGCAACCAGGCAGCTTCACATGAGGTCATACTCGTAGCTATGTATTCGGTCTCAGCGGTGCTTATAGAAACCTACTTCTGCTTTATGCTCATCTAGGATATCGAAGCAGAACCAACACTTAGAAGTGCTTCTTGTGATCCTCCACACTGCCTGCCCAGTCAGCATTCAAATAATCATGCAGCGTCACATTTCTAGCAATGTATCTCAATCCATGAGATATTGGGCCCCAAAGATATCTCAGAAGATTCTTGGCTCCAATCCTGTGAGGCTCAACAAAATATGAGCCCAACATGCTAACTACAAAACATATATCTAGACAGAAGTTCACCAAGAACATCAACGCAAATAGGTTTATCAAACTCAGAGGCATTTCCGAAATTTGGTCCGGCATCACTACCACATAACTTCTGAAAGTTAAGCTCGATTGAGGTAGTCACAGGCTTGTAGTTCACCATTCCAAATCCGGAATCCAACTCCCTCTTACTTTTGCAAATGAGAGGGTCCACACCTGTCAGAAAGAGGTCGTCCTTAGAAGATGCCAGTATGAGAGGTCTATCATCCACAACCTTCAAGCAATGGTTTGGATTGGCTTCACTCCTAGTGAATCTCAGCTTCATCAGACAACTATCAATCCTCTCATACTATGCCTGGGGTGTTTTGCTTCAAGCCATAGAGGGCTTTCTTCCACCTGCATGCACAATATTCCTGATCATGAATCTCAAACCCCTCGGGTTGTTCCAAGCCTGTGGACCTGCTACATGAGGGGAATGGTCCCCTTGGAAGATTTTCCTTCAGTACATCTCAGACATGTACCTTCATGCTTTTTTGGAATTCAGGCATCCTTGTCACCATCTGACTCACATTGGGTAGGGCCCCATAATAAGCAGATCTCCGGTGCAATAGATGAGATGTGACAACTAACATGGTCCCCAATGGACCATCCTGCAACTTGATACAAATCGCCAACCCTGAACTCATGAGTAAAAGCATTTTTGAAAATTCTATTTTCAAACACATACGTTTCCATCGATGAATGCCACCCTGAAACCTTTGGTTTCCATTGCCGAAATGGACACCAGGTTCTTCTTGCGATCAGGTACATAAAGAGATTCTCATAAATGAATCGAGTTACCCTCATTCACTTGAGGAGTAACATTCTCTACACCCTTTCTGGGATAGGTGGCATTGACTCCAAGTATAATCCCTCGATTGTTTCGATCTCTACCAAATTAGATAGAGCACCCTTCTATTCGATGAAGTGCCTTGAAGCACAACATCAATAAGACAGATTCCCAAATAGTCTGGAGGAGAGGGCCAATATAAGATAACGCTTCTTTATCTTATCGGAAAAAACATTTGATTTTTCATACCTGGGGTTCCTTGCTTTCTTTGAAGAGTCGGCTATTTCCTTGATGACCTGCATTACTTGTCATTCCTCTGATCATTAAAGATGTCCCTGGAATGATTGTTATCATCATTAAGTGATGTGTCCCTACCATTCAGACACTCCTCCGCATAATGGCCGAACTTATTACAAACAAGGCATTTGCCTTTCCTTCCACCCTTAGATCTGTACTTCCCATCGAAGTGATCTTTAGGTAGGCCATCAAAAGCTTCCGCTACACCATTCTGATAATATTCTCTGCTTCGACTTCACCCTTGGTGAATTTGAAGAAGGATGAGGAATTCATTGATCCTTTTGTCCTTTTCCAACAGTCTTCGGTGACTTCTCTTTCACTCTTGCTTGGGCTTTGTCTTCACCTCAGCTCTGATACCATGTTAATTTTAAGTATGTTCTATGCTTAGAGCAATTTATTTCAATTTTAATAGTTAGCTCAATATCTTTTCTAGATTAGCAATCACATCAGCATAATAGTAAATTGCAGATAGAACATAAACATAAATCACAGAAGACAAGCCAAGACAAAAGGACACAAGATGTGGCGCTAGCCAGGGACAAACCCCAATATGGGGAAACCCTTGATCAATTCTTCTTATATGTTCTTCAATAGTTCAACAGAGAGAGAGAGAGATAGTACATATATAACAAAAGTCAACACTTTGACTTATCTAAATAAGAGCATAGATCATTTTTAAGTAGATGATACATGAGGTAGCTGAACGCTTGTCTTCAACTGATTCTCCCAGGTGACTCCATCACCATGCTGCACCTATCATGGTGCTGCTCCTCATCATCATGCTGCTTCTCACTGTGCTACACCATGTTGCCACACTGCTGTCCCATGTGGCACGCTAAACCATGTTGTCATACAACATGTCTCATGTGCTTGCAACACCATGCTTTCCACTGCTATCCCATGTGCTTGCTGTGATATCCCAATGTGACATTGTTGTACGATGTCATAGCTTGTCGTCCTATTGTGTTTGTAGCACCGTGCTTGCCGCTGTCCCATGTGGCATGTTGTACCTTATTGCTATTCTAACGAGTTTGCAGCACCATGCTATTGCTGCTGTCCCATTGTAGCCTTGCTATAGCTTGTTGCTGTCCATTGTGCCTTTGCTGCCACATCTCATTGCTGCTATTATACTGTCCATGCAATTCTAATGAGTTTGCAGCACCATGCTATTGCTGTTGTCCCATTGTAGCCTTGCTATACCTTGTTGCTGTCCCATTGTGCCTTTGCTGCCACATCTCATTGCTGCTATTATGCTGCCCATGCATCTTGCTGGACCATTGCATTAGTATGCATTCAAACTTCATGGGTCACCTTGTTGTAGCCGCTGTCCCGTTGTGCCATTATTGCACTATGCCATTGCTGTCCCATTGTTAGTCATAGCTGCTCCTATGATTGCTTGTTGTCCCATTCCTACAACAACCCAAAAATCATGCTTAAAACATACACTTCAGCTCACTGTTCTAGGGTCCTTCAACTGCTGCAATTCTGGACTAGTTAGGGTACCAAAACACGACCCATCAATTTGCCTAGAAGTGTCCTCCTTTACTGAGCTGCCCTTCTAAGAGGGGAGGAGACCCTACATTGCAATTTTTGAGCAGTCTAGCCCTCACCGACAACTTCAGCCTACCTCCTTTTTCTGCGGCTTTCTACATCAAGCCTCCTCTTAACTGTGACAACCCTTCCAAGAGTTTGCACTCTTCTGAAACGACCTTAAAACAATCCTTATGGCTGCGGCTTCACAACAAGGGAGCTCGACCCGTTCTCTAGCACTTTGGACCCCTGAAAAACCCTCCAAACAATCCCTGAATTCTCACGCTGTTCCATGACCCCTTTAGGACAATACCTAGGTCATGCATAGATCAGTTAGGACTCCTTTCTTACCGCGTCTAGGTTACCCTTGTGACAACATGGAGGATTAGGGCATCTCTTCATGGTTGTGTCTCTAGGTTAGGGCAATGTGTATCGTCTTCTTGACTGTGGCTAGGTTATGCATAGAAGCTAGGGTTGTGCTAGGACTATGGCTGGGAAAATTGTTAAGCCTGCTTTCCTCTTGCGTCTTAGGGCTACTTCCTCCGAGAGTTCTCTCACACTAAAACCCAAAACAAGTGGAGAGAAATCAAGAGTGAAATGTGTGTAAAATGACTCTCAAGTCATCTCCTTTTATACTAAAACGTTGAGCACATGTGGGGTTTATTTGGTTGCTGGCCGACCTTGACGAATTGTCTTAGAACACAAATTAATTCATAACTCCATGAATACTTACTGGAATCGGATGATCTTTAGATCAATCCTACACCTCTCGATGAGAGGGATCCAAGAAAGATATCAACTACCATAGATAAGATGACCCACATGGAGTTTGGCCCTAGTTGCCAATTTTAACATGAATGAGGTAGGGAATGAGAGGGGGCAGCCTTGGGTCACATGCTGGGGCACAAGGGTAGCTAATAAGAGGGAACCCACAATTGGGTTTATAAGGTGTAGGAGGGAGAAATTGTGGTTCATGAGATGCCTCGGGCTTGATTTTTCCACCCTTCTCTATATGCCTTTTGCATTTTTATGATTTTCTTTGGTTAACTGCTTGGGGCTCAAGGGGTTAGAGTATGATGTATAAGATATAACGGTGAATTCCCCCCTTTAAGGTGGGGCGGTTCATTACCTACCAAGGGTTAGGACAATCATGGGTTCTTATATGATGAGAAAGGTTCATATAACCTGTTGGAACCAGGGTGATGGCCATGATGATGGGGTAGAGCTTCATGTAATGGCTTTTGCCCACGTGTTAAATGTTTTTGTCCCGACCATTTTTTGCATTTTTTGGTACTTTTCCTGTTAAATGTGGCCATATATGCTTTTGACTTTCTTTTTAATTGCATCAACCTCTAGGCTTCATTCCAAGCCATGACCCAAGGTGTGGGCAAGGGGAAGGGGTGTGTTGACACTATGTCGACCTGATGGAGGAATGTGGATCTAGGTGGGAGAAATGATCGATTGGGTAATAATGATTGGAAAAGGGGTAATATAAGCGGATAGGGGAGCGGGACCATGCATCTAAAATCGGGTTTTCCCATGAAATACCATCCTTGAAACCAAGTAGTCAGTAAAAGAGATCCCATGGGACTAGAATCCAAGGTGAAGTCCTTAAAGGGGTCTAGGGGACAGAAGCACAAACCTAGCCCATTCTTTCCGCCAAATCCCCCCATTAATCCATACCCAGAAGTGTCCATGATAAGCAAACTACAAGATTCAATTTCAAAATGACAAGGCATACCTTTAGCTTTGGGAGTCTCACCTTCAAACATACGATCATGGCAGATGAGCGAGGGACCACATGGTTGACTCAGGTGGCGGTGAAATGACACAGTGAGCTAGCTGATGGTTGCAAGGGGCTGCTGGTTGCCGACTGAGGACCATCTTGGAGAAAATTTTTCTTCTTGGGATACTACCCACAAAATGGTGGGTAGCACATCTTAGGGCTACCAATGAAGTAGAGGATCAAGTTTTCAACCTCTCATACAAGAAATATGAAATCCACGATGTCCCATAATGGCTTCCTCTTCTTTTATAGATTTGATGGACCCCTCTAGAACCCCCTATTTTATTATTATTTTAATCATGGAGCACTTTTCCCTCTATTTATTTCAATTAATTGTTCTTTTTAATGTGGGAAAATGGTAAATTGGTTGCCATCCTCTCTCCGACCACTGAAAGCCACTTCTCGGTATGCCATCTTGTAGATCTTCTCGTTCCGATTCCAACGAGCTATTATAATGTTCCTAAGGTGTTGTAATGTTCCTTTTTCTGGTGTTCCTCATGCCATGGTTAGGATGGATTTTCAAGGCTGGGGCCAACAGGTCACAGGTGCAAATTTACTTCATTAGGGGGCCCAGGAGCTTCAAGAGACGTTTCACGGGGTTTTGAGGAGGTTTTAGAGGTCTGATGGCATTTGCTTGGTATATTATATCATCCGCACAGTTTGTCTTTCGTTCCGTTGTGTTCCAACAACTTTCAAAAAATTGAGTTATTAATGGGCCTGACTCCATTAATTACGCTTAAGGTGGTATTTCGAGAGGAATACTTGGCAAAACACCTTAGTGTAATAGCTCGTTGGAACCAAAACGAGAAGACCTATATGATGGGATGGCTAAAAGTGATTTTCAGTGGCTTGAGGAAGCATGGTGGTCAATTAACCATTTTCCTGCATTAAAAATAATATTTTAATTAAGGGAAATGTGCTCAATGATTAAAATAATAATAAAATAGGAGCTTCTAGAGGGGTCCATTAGATCTATAAAAGAGGAGGAGAAGGCCATTAGAGGACATCTTGGATTTGATATTTCTTCCTATATGAGAGATTGAGAACCCGGTTCTCTACTCCAGCAGTAGCCCCAAGACGGAAACCCTTGGGTGATCCAATGAGATTGGGCGAGTACCCATCTCCCCTTGGTGAATTCATTCAGAATTCACAAGAGAGCTCAACAGTGATATTTCAGTTCAATTTTGGAGGGCCAGCACAATATGGGTGCAGATTCTCGAGGCTAGTTTCCCATCTCAGCGATTTTATTGTACCATCATGTAAAACCCAATTTATATTATAATAATGTTGAGATTATTTTTTGCCTATTGTTTCATGGAATTGTATGCACTTTATCTATTGTATTTTACATGGCAATCCTCTGTCAATAGAATGGTGATTTCACAGTGAAATTTTTGTTGAGCTAAATTTATGCATATTTAGTTAAAATTCTGCATATTTGGCAAAATATCCCGAAAGGGATATTACAGGAGTTCCATCAATTAATCCTCATGGAATGCCACCTTGAGCATAATTAAGTTTAGCCCCATAATAATGAAATTTTTTGAAAGTTGTTGGAATGCAACGGAAAGAAAGGAAAAATGTGCGGGTGGTGGAATATGCCAACTGAATGCCATTGGATCCCACAAAAACCCCTCAAAAATCCCTTGGAATCCCTGATGACATAAACCTGCTCTCATGATTTGGCCATCTCGTGCCTTGGAAATTCAGACTGGATGTACTATGGAGGAAAATAAAAATGGGGATATGACAAATCCTCCCGCCCCAAGATTGTTCCCTCAAGCAATCTACACCTGTCCACTGTAGAGGCATCTGCAAACTGATACCAAGATCCTATATGAACCACTAGTCCACGCCATGCCTCCAAGAAATCCAAACATCATTGGATCCCTTAATACCTGGATCCCATGCCCATCTCTGCCTCAACTCACTAACAGTAGACCCACCTGGATCCTAATGCCGCCATGGCCAATCATCGCCCAGGTCCCATGGCCTTGTCTGTGCTCTATCTCTTGCTATAGTTGCTGCGCCATCAAGCGAATACCAACTCATCACCTCTCTCTAGTTCAACATCTGGCATAGGCCAAGGTCAACCCCACTCTGCTGATGTTGGGCTAGTGCTACTGAAATATTGATTGTCGGTTCGCATCCCACTGCCCACTGAAACATGTTGTAACCCTCTCATCTAAGGGCTCTTGCTCTACCATGCCCTGGACTAAGGATGATACTCCATCAAAAGGATACCAACTCATGATCTCTTGCCAATCTATCCTGTGGGAAGGATCGAATGCATAGGCACTTGTATATGTGATAAGTCCCCTATGTTGCACCATGCCCTACTCATGCAACCCTACTTGGTTAGTCAACAATATCCATCGAGAAAACCTTGCCTCTCTCCTTTGTAATGGGTACAAGTGGCCAAACTGTGTTGCAAGTCCTATCTATGTACTCTTGGAAGGGGCTGCTCCCTGAAAGTACTCTAGCTCTAGCAGCTAACTGTGCATTTACTCGCACCTCATCAGTGGGTTGGCGCAAAGATGGATGCACCACCATCTCCAATAGCTCCTCCTTCCTCTGGTCGAAAAATCCACCCTCCTGCCGTCTACTAGCCTCTTGCAAAACTACCCTATCGACCTCCCACACTTCATGAGGACAAGTGTCTACAAATATTGCCACTTGCTAGCTGTCTGTACATCTATCTGCTCCTCATCAATGAATGACCCCAAGGGTGGCTGCTCATCTTCCTCCATCATGGGCTCAATATGATCCTCCAACTGGCTCTCCCCAAGAGGCTCATCAGACATATTGTGCACATCATCGTCCTCAGCTGACTCATTCTCCACCATATGTTGCTCATGCTGAATCATCATTGGTGACTCATCATCCTGAATGTCTCCCATAGGGTCCACTGACTGCTCACTATAGACACCCAAATATAAATCTGGCCTACTATCAACAACTCCACATGACTCATGCTCCTCATAGGCATCTTCATATGAACCCATGGACTCATCCATTGAAGAATCCTCTCACCCTGAAAGTCAAGAGGAATCTCCTCCTGCTCTACCTCTGTCATCTCCTCAGTGTCACTCAAGCATGAGTGGTTAGGTCCCCAAGGTCCCTCACAGATGAAGCAAAGTCTCTTCCTCCTCAGCTCATTCTTGCTGCATGATCCACCAAACCTGAGCAGCTCCTCCCTGGTTAATTGTCTTCTGAACAACCCAATGTTTTACTCAATCAACCTTTTGGCTAGTTCATAAGCAACAGGTGAGACCAATTTTTCTCTCCTCTAAATGGTCAACAGTCTAGTCCGCAATCTTCTACAAATGGCATCATGGCTTTTTATACACGAGGACAAAATGGACTGCATGTGTGCTATGTCTGCATCAGGATGATGTTTCATAATGCTGAAGAAGCATTGGATCATCTGCAGGATTAGGTCATCACACTCCAAATCGAGCATGATGTCATAAGATCTAATGAGGGCCATGGCTTCTAGAATCTCAAGCTTCTTCTCAAAATTAGGACCCTCACTATTATCCAAATCCTAGAAAGTCCCTACTATTAGTCTGAAAACCCTCTTCATAACATCATCATTGTAAAGAGCTATAGGGGTGGTTAGTCTCATGATGTTATTGAGGCAAGATGCAATGGGAAGTCTGACCCCTTCACAAGGTTCCTCCAAGAACTTGTGTTGTATGAGAGCAAGCATAGCTGATTTTTGAGCCCAAATTAGCTTCTTCCCCTCTAACTGATTCACTTCGGAAAAGAGTGCATCTAGTTCATCTAGTTTGAAAAGAACTTTCCATGTGACCCTCATGTGCTTCAAATCTATCCCATGTGAAGGATTTTGCTTACTAATTCTTGCCCCTTCTGCAAATCTTTTGGTGTTTCTTGTTGGAGAAGATTGTGGATCCCTTTTGAGAATTGTTTGCTGTTTTGTGTGGGTTTTTGGTCCAATGAGGCATGGTGGGTCAAGGAACTAATTCCTTGATTCAATCTACTCAATTCATTCATGAGTATTGTGTGTCTCTCCATGGTTTAATTTAATGATGACAATACATCACGCTGACTTATACAAGACTTTTGACAAAAGTACATTCCTTTTCACATGGCATTTGCCCATATCAATGGCATAGCGCTAATAATGATTACATAGCCTAGTTGACTTAGATCAACAACATGAATCTGACCTCACGGACACGACTATACTCAATTTCAAATTAAGATATTAACAACAATACATGCATCAAAGCAAAACAAGCTAATGATCTCTTGCAGCATAAAGACTCAACTAATATATAATGTAAGAACAACACTTCAATAGCAGAGAGAAAATAACAGGAAATGAAGAGGGTTCACATAGACTTATACATCCCTAGTATAACTTTCTTAGCAAGTTTGGCCTTGTACTGCTACAAGTATATTGTTCACTAGTCCATGGCCTTAGATCCCATGCTATGGCTCTCACATATGTTGATTTTTGGTAGCATCAGATGTGCTCTAGCCTTGAAATTTGGAGGAGAGGCTAAGGCACATGAGATCTCCAAGAACCAAAAATCGTTTTGAGAAATTCCATTTGGATGAGGAGTTATTAAAATAATTAATATTTTTAATGGGTTCCCAAGTCTAAACTTAGGAAAATTGTTAAGTTATGGTATGTTCTATGCTTATAACAATTTACTTTTTTTTCTTATTATATTCCACAGATTAGCAATCACATGTACATAAAGTAAAGTGCAGATAGAACATTAAACGATTGACAGAAAACAAGCCAAGACAAGAGATACAAGATGTGGCGGCTAGCCAAGGACAAACCCCACAATGTGTGGGGAAACCCTTTTGATCAAATCTTCTTTTTTTATCTTCAATAATTCAGCAGAGAGAAATAGTACAATAAATCTGATTTATATCAACAGTAGCAAACCCTAGATCAGCAACATCAACATTAGCGGCGTCATCATCAAAACTAGGGTAGTCGATATCTCACAAATCGACTGTCGGATTGACTTGATTCCACCACCAAAGTTGCAGCCTTCAGAGAAGGTTTAGATGAACCTACAATGCAGTTCAGAAGAGGAGGATTGATGGTCCATGCTAGTCAAACTTTGGATCTGCAGTTGCAGCTTCAGTTTCAGCAGCTTCCTTCAAACTAGGGCAGTCGATATCTCGCAAACCGACAGTCGGATCGACTTGAATCCACCACCAAAAGTTGTAGCCTTTAGAGGAGGTTTAGATGAACCTACAACAGTTCAGATGAGGATATCTTTTGGTCCACACAGGTCAAACTTCACTTTTGCAGTTGCAGCTTCAGTGTCAGCAACTTCTTTCAAACTAGGGTAGTCGATATCTCGCAAACCGTCCGTCGGATCGACCTGATTCCACCTCCAAAAGTTGTAGCCTTCAGAGGAGATTCATCTCCTACATCGCTGTTCAGATGAGGAGATCTTTTGGTCCACGCAAGTCAAACTTCATTTCTGCAGTTGCAACTTCAGTTTCAGTAAATTCCAGCTTCAGATGTGTGAGAGAGAGACCCTTTTCTGCGCAGTAGAGAAGAGACTCTTTTCTGCGCAGTAGAGAGAGAGAGAGATGTGATGAGATGAGTGAGTGCAAATGAGGAAAAGTCCTCCTGTATTTATACACAACTGTTGATGTTTGAATAGATGCGACTGTTGGGCTTATGAGCCTACATGAGTTGTAGGTCGGCTTGATAATAATCCCATAATCCAAATAAATTCATATCTCCATGAATACTTATCGGAATCGGATGATCTTAAATCAATCCTACACCTCTCGACGAGAAGAATCTAATGAAAATATCATCAACGATGAATAAGATGAACCACATGAAGTTTGGCCCTAGTTGCCAATTTTAACAAAAATAAAAATATTAATGGGTATTAATAAAGATAAGGATGAGAAGCTTCTAAGAGACAAGGATCAAGTCTGTTTTAATCTTAGCCGTTGATTAGAGACTTAATCTTGACTGTTGATTCATCAACAAGAAAAGTATAAGAGAAGACTTGAGGGTCATTTGGAGACACACCAGTAGATACTCGGTATCTCAAGGAAATTCGATTCTCAAGGAAGAGGAGATCGATTTTAGAGGGAGTTGCAGGGTGGAGGAAGAGGAGGGATTCAGCAGCAACTAGTGATCTAGGAGGAGGTGACGCAGGGACAATGGAAGACAACGTAGAAAGAGAGACGCAGTCCAGAGGAGAGATGCAAAGCCTACGCAAGCTGACGCAAAGGGATGTAGAGCCACTCAGAGCCACGCTGGGTCAATCAGAGTGACGCAGGGGTGACACATAAGTGGGAGTAGGGTCTCCAAAGTGTTAGATGTCTCAGAGAAAAAGTCTCAGGTGTTTTCTTTCAGTTTCTTTGTAAAATCATTCCTTGTAAAAGCAATTGGTGTTGAACATTAATAAATCCCTCATCTGCTGCACCAATTTTCCTGCATTGGGTTTTTACGGGGACAATTGTCCAAAAATAAATGTGTCGATGTGATTGATTCTTGTGAACATATTTTCTCTGGGTAATTGTGTGATAATTGTAGTAGAATTTATTTTAATATTTGCTGAAGGAATTTCGTAAATAACTTATCAAGAATAATATTTAGGTGAAATAAATCAGTTGCTGCGGTGATAGAATTTCAGTTTAGAATTTTTCACAACATATTGTACCGGATGTAATCTTCTTGTAATCTTATGCCAGCAGCTTCGAGTACCTTCCATTGCTACTATAATACTTCTGGAATCTGCCAAGGTGGAATGTAAGGATGCTGTGACTGAGGAATATGAGTCCATCATGAAAAGCGATGTTTGGGATGTGGTCCCCAGACCCCAGGACAAAGCAGTTGTCACTTCGAAATGGCTTTAGAAGATAAAGCATGCAGTTCATGGAAGTGTGGAAAAGTATAAGGCTCGTTTTGTCGCTTGTGGCTTCTCTTAGAAGAAAGGTATAGACTATGACAACATATTTGCACCTATTGCCAGATATACCACCATCTGTTCGATCATAGCCCTTGCGACTTCACAAGGATGGAAACTACATCAGATGGATGTTAAGACTGCGTTCTTGCATGGTTCAATCAGGAAGAGGCCTACGTGGAGCAACCTGAAGGATTTGAGATTTATGATCAAAAATCTCATGTGTGTAGGTTGAAGAAGGCCCTCTATGGGCTGAAGCAAGCACCCCGAGCATGGTATGAGAGGATCGATAGGTACTTGATGACGCTGGGATTCACTAGGAGTGAAGCCGATCCCAACCTTTACTTCAAGGTTGAAGATGACAAACCTCTCATATTGGTGCTGTATGTTGATGACCTCTTTCTAACAGGTGCAGACCCTCTCATTCTCAAATGTAAGAGGGAGTTGGCCTCTGAATTTGAAATGAAGGACCTAGGACTGATGCACTATTTCCTAGGACTCGAAGTTTGGTAAGAGCTGGGGGAAATTTTCCTATCTCAAGGAAAATATGTGGTGAAGATATTGGAAAGGTTCAGTATGGTGGACTGCAAGCTCGTAACTACCCTGATGGAGCTTGACTTCAAAAAGTTAAGTGGTAGTGCTACTGGACCTGTTTTACGAAATGCCACTGAGTATCGTCAACTCATCGGAGCATTAATGTTCTTAGTGAACTCTCGTCCAGACATATGCTTTGCAGTCAACACATTGAGTTAACATATGGTTGAACCTCACCACATACATTGGATTGGTGCCAAGAATCTGTTGAGATATCTTCCTGGCACAATTACTTATGGGTTAAGATACATTATCAGAGATGTGAGACTACTTGGATATACTGATGCTGATTGGGCAGGCAGTGTGGTGGACCGTAAGAGCACTTCTGGGTGCTGTTTCACTTTGGGATCTGCATCGATATCCTTGATGAGCAGGAAGCAAAAGTCGGTGGCGTTGAGCACCGCCGAGGCAGAGTATATTGCAGCTAGCATGGTCTCTTGTGAGGCAGTCTGGTTGCGAAAGATCTTCAGTGAGCTATTTGGATTTACGTTGGATACCAACGTGATTCTATGTGACAACCAGTGCGGGATCCATTTATCAAAAAATCTCATATTTCATGATTGCTCCAAGCATATCGATATCAGGTACCACTATATTCGAGATATGGTGCAGTGAGGAGCAATAAGGCTCCAACATATCGATACACATGAACAGGTCGTCGACATTCTGACAAAGGCTCTAGGAAAGGTCAAATTCCTGACTTTTGGAGAACGACTTGGTGTTGTTCAAAGACCCTCTGATGAGGGTCAATTATGATGTACAGAGCTATGGGAACTCCGGGTGGGAGCGGGGTACTTCTTGGAGCGACACATGACCACAGGGTGACTCACCATCCCCTATTGGTGCACCTGGTATAGGGTAAAAGGTTCAACCTTCCTCTGTGACATCCCGTGGCGACTATGGAACAGGATGCTTAGTTCTCCTATGGGCATGGATGATGTGTTCTCCATGGCAATTGTGGACAGGATGATTCGCTCTCCTGTGGACAAGATGATTTGCTCTCCTGTGGACAAGATGATTCGCTCTCTTGTGGGACAGGATGATTCGCTCTCCCGTGGACAGGATGATTTGCTCTCCTGTGGACAAGATGATTCGCTCTCTTGTGGGACAAGATGATTCGCTCTCCTGTGGACAAGATGATTCGCTCTCCTGTGGACAGGATGATTCGCTCTCCTGTGGACAAGATGATTCGCTCTCTTGTGGGACAAGATGATTCGCTCTCCTGTGGACAAGATGATTCACTTTCCTATGGACAAGATAATTCGTTCTCTTGTGGACAGGATGATTAGTTCTCCTGTCGAGGCATCCTACCCATGCAGTCTGGGACTCATGGGAAGTACCTCTCATCTAATCAATGAGCACGAAAATGAGGATAGGCATTAGGGACCATAGTAGTATCGATGGACGCATCGTTGTATCTACCGTACTCCCTATGCTAGGATGACCTTCATTGATCTGGGATCAATGAGACTGGTCTGGGACCAGTGAGAGTGGTACCCACTATGACACTGACTTCGGGTTAGTAGAGGACTGGTTTGGGACCAGTGGTACACACTTTGAGATTGACTTCGGGCTAGTGAAGGATGGTATGATACATCCTTGATCATTTCTTCTTCTTCATAATTTGAACAAAGCAGAGCAGTGCAGAACAGAGCAGAGTAGAGCAGGGATCAAGTTGTTTAGCGCAGTGCATTTGATGGATGAATAGTAGCGATGGTTAAACAAATTGCAAATGGAGTTCTCCCTAGTTGAGAGGGAGTGTTAAAATTGGCAACTAGGGCCAAACTCCATGAGGATCACCTTATTCATGGTTGATAATATTTTTACTAGATTCTCTCGTCGAGAGGTGTAGGATTGATCTAAAGATCGTTCGATTCCAATAAGTACTTATGGAGATATGAATTTATTTATATTATGGACTAATTTTCAAAGTTGGCCAACAACTTATGTAGGCTCAGAAGCCCAATAGTTGCATCTATTCAACCCCAACATTTTGCATATAAATACAAGTAGTATTTTCCTCATTTGCACACTTCACTCTCATCACATCTCTCTCTCTCCTGCGCAGAAAAGAGTCTCTTCTCTCTCCTGCGTAGAAAGGACTCTTCTCTCACACGTGTGGAAGGAAGGACGTAGAATTTAGGGCTGCAACTGAAGATCGGAAGTTTGACCAGCGTTGACCATCATTCTCTCTCTCTGGACTGCGCAGTAGGTGTACTTGACACTCCTTGGAAGGCAGCATTTTTTGGTGAAGGAATCAAGGCAATTCGATGGTCGGTTTGCAAGATATTGACTGCGCTAGTTTAGGGCTGATCTAGGGTTCGCTGCTGCTGATGTAAATCAGATCTTTGTACTATTTCTCTCTGCTGAATTATTGAAGATAAAAGAAGATTTGATCAAAGGGTTTCCCCATATTGGGGTTTTCCCCTGGCTAGTCGCCACATCTTGTGT
The DNA here is from genome assembly GCA_000404065.3 of Pinus taeda. Lineage (NCBI taxonomy): Eukaryota > Viridiplantae > Streptophyta > Pinopsida > Pinales > Pinaceae > Pinus > Pinus taeda. Next base: position 82,920 of record APFE030088865.1, read on the forward strand.
CTCTTGTCTTGGCTTGTTTTCTGTCGATCGTTTAATGTTCTATCTGCACTTTACTTTATGTAGATGTGATTGATAATCTGTGGATAATAATAAGAAAGATAAGTAAACTGCTCTAAGCATAGAACATACCATAACTTAACAGGATGTGATGTTTCTTCATTAAGGAGAAAGTATATGTAAAACACCCAAGTTGGAAAAAGAAGGCTTAGATTGGAATCAGAAGTAATAGGTTGTATAGGTTACAACTATAATCACCAAAGGCACTGATAGGCCGTAACGGAGACAAAGACTTGAATGACTTATGGGACAGAAGGATGGGACACTTACACCATGGGGCTATGAGAATTCTCAGAAAAATAGTATCAGGAGTTCCAAAACTAAGTACTGAACGGGATGATGTATGCAGAGGGTGCGCTCTGGGCAAGTATGCCAAAGTTGCATTTTCCAGAAGTAACAATAGGGCGAAGAGTGTGGTAGGATTGATACGCTCAGACATCTGTGGACCGATGTCCACAAAAGCTCTTAGTGGTGTCGAATACTTCGTCACCTTCATCGATGACCATTCCAGGAAGACTTGGATCTACTTTCTGAAAACCAAGTATGAGGTTTTCGGTCGATTCAAAGAATTCAAGGCTCTAGTGGAGAATCTGACAGGAAAGAAGATAAAAGTGTTGCATTCGGATAATGGTGCAGAATATGTTGACAAGGACTTCAACGATTTTTGCACTAAAGAAGGCATCAAAAGGGAGTGGACAACTCCTTACAATTCGGAGCCGAATGGAGTAGCAGAAAGGAAAAACAGGACTATTGTGGAAGCAGCAAGGGCAATGATGTATGATCAGGATATGCCTAAATTCCTGTAGGCAGAAGCATGCAACACGACAATATATGTACAGAACAGGACTCCTCATAGGGCATTGGGCAAAATCACTTTGGAGAAGGTCTTCACTAGGAAGACACCTAAAGTCAGTCATTTCAAGATATTTGGGAGTTTAGCATATTGCTGTATATCTGAAGAGAAGAGAAAAAATTAGATCAAACTACTGAGAAAGGATATCTTGTGGGATATAGCGAGAATGCTAAGGCATATAGAGTCTATCTTCTAGGGAGCAGGAAGGTAGTAGTTCAGTCGGATGTAAAGTTCATGGAGGATAGATCTTTCAGAAAATCCAGAGAAATGCTTTTGAGGAGCAATCGAAAGACGAGTCGTTGGTCAGATCACTTCAAATAGCGGAAACTGGCTCCAGAAATCGTCTTGAAGACAAGGTTTCAGAATAAGAGGAATCTCAGGAAGAAGAGTTGTTTATAGATGTACCTACTACCAGTGAAAGAACGAGCCGGGAACTTCGATAGATTCTACGGGATGCAAAAGACTTCATTGGTGCACCTAGGAATAGTAAAAGGGAGCGAAGACAGCCAGACAGATACCAGGCCTTAGTAGCTCAGGTTGGGGAACCTTCTAGTTTTCAGGAGGCCGTTCAACATCAAGTATGGGTGGATGCTATGGTGGAGGAATACAACTCTATAATGGGCAATGATGTTTGCGAAGTGGTGCGTAGGCCTCAGGACAGATCAATGGTAGGTTCGAGAAGGATCTACAAGGTCAAATATGCTGCAGATGGTAGTGTGGAGAAATACAAAGGCATGTCCGTGGCTAAGGGGTACGCTTAGAAGGAATAGAATATGAAGAAACCTTCGCCTCAGTAGCCAGGTATACTTCTATTAGGATCGTGATATCTCTTGCAGCACAGATGGGGTGGGAGATTCATTAGATGGATGTCAAGACGACATTCTTGAACGGGGTAATAGAAGAGGAAGTATACATCGAACAACCAGAAGGTTTTGAGACACATGAGAAGAAATATCATGTATGCAGATTAAAGAAAGCCTTGTATGGGTTGAAAAGGCACTTAGGGCATGGTAAGGTCAAATTGATGGATACTTGCAGAAGATGGGTTCGTCGAGAGTGACGCAGACCCTAATCTCTACTATGTTGTTGTAGAGAATGAGCCTATAATCCTAGTGTTATATGTGGATGATCTCTTCTTGAATGGATCATCCAGGCTCATCAAAGACTGCAAGAAGAACCTAGCCATGGAATTCGGCATGAAGGATTTGGGACAAATGCATTATTTCCTGGGGTTGGAAGTTTGGCAGCAGAAGGGTGAGATCTTCCTGGGACAAGGGAGATATGCTACAAAAATCTTGAAGAGATTCAGGATGCAGGACTATAGACCTATGGCTACTCCAATGATCACCAACTGGAAAAATATTGATGCATCAGAAGATAATGATGTTGATCCCACCTTGTACAGGCAACTTATAGGGTCCCTGATGTATCTGGTCAATACCAGGTCAAACATTTGTTATGCTGTCAACACCCTCAGTCAGTTCATGGTAGAACCTAAGAGGGCGCACTGGGCAGTAGCCAAACATGGTCTCAGGTATATACAAGGAACAGTTGAGCATGGACTATTGTACACTGGAGGCAATGACATCAAGCTAAGTGGGTTCACTGACGCAGATTGGGCTAGAAGTTTAGTAGCTCGGAAAAGTACAACTGGGTATTGTTTCAACATTGGATCAGGAATGACCTCTTGGTTCAGTAGGAAACAGAAATTCATGGCTCTGAGCTTAGCTGAAGAAAAATATATGGCAGCTAGCACAGCTTCGTGTGAAGCCATATGGCTTAAGAGATTGCTTGTGAATCTATTCAGGAGAAGGATGGAAGCGACTAGGAGCATGTGTGATAACTAGAGTTGCATCAAGCTCTCTAAGAACCCAATATTTCATGATCGGTCGAAGCACATTGATATCAGGTCACTTTGTCAGATACTGTGTCCAACGAGGGGCAATATAGTTGAGGTACACTCCTACATGATAACAGGTGGCAGCCTCCTCACCAAGGCTTTAGGAAGAATAAAGTTTGTTCATTTCAGGGAGAATATGGGGATGGTAAAGAATCCATTTCAATAATAGATAAGTATTAGAAGTTGCAGTGCAGCAGTGAGCAGTGGCAGTGCTATGCGCAACATGATGCAGCAAGTTGAGAGGGACCTGCAGTACAAGAGAAGCAGTGGCAGTGGTAGTGTCATGGGCAGCAGTACAGAAAGCAACAGTGCAGGGGATGTGAGGTAGCGAGCCAAGCATCAACACACGTACCGATGCAGAAGATTAGTGTGATGTTTTTATAGTGAAACATTACTAGAGCACATTCCTTGCTAAGAGGGAGTGTTGATTTTTGGTAGCATCGGATTTGCTCTAGCCTTGAAATTTGGAGGAGAGGCTAAGGCACATGAGATCTCCAAGAACAAGAAATTGTTTTGAGAAATTCGATTCGGATGAAGAATTATTAAAATAATTAATATTTTTAATGGGTTCCTGAGTTTAAGCTTAGGAAAATAAAAATATTAATGGGTATTAATGAAGATAAGGATGAGAAGCTTCTAAGAGACGTGGACCAAGTATGTTTTAATCTTAGCCGTTGATTAGGGACTTAATCTCGGTTGTTGATTCATCAACAGGAAAAGTATAAGAGAAGACTTGAGGGTCATTTGGAGACACACCGACAGATACTCAATATCTTAAGGAAATTCGATTCTCAAGGAAGAGGACATCGATTTCGGAGGGAGTTGCAGGGTGGAGGAAGAGGAGGGATTCAGCAGCAAGTAGTGATTGCGAAGGAGGTGATGTAGGGGCAGTGGAAGACAACGCCGAAAGAGAGACGCAGAGCCTACGCATGTTGATGCAGAGGGACGCAGAGCCACATTGGGTCAATCAGAGTGATGCAGGGGTGATGCAGAAGTGGGAGCAGGGTCTCCAAAGTGTTAGATGGTCTCAGAGGGAAAGTCTCAAGTGTTTTCTTTCAGTTTCTCTGTAAAATCATTCCTTGTAAAAGCAATTGTCGTTGAAGATTAATAAAGCCCTCATCTGTTGCACTGGTTTTCTCGCATTGGGTTTTTTCGGGGACAATTGTACAAAAACAACTGTGTCGATGTGATTGATTCTTGTGCATGTATTTTTCTCTGGGTAATTGTGTGATAATTGTAGTAGAGTTTATTTTAATATTTGCTGAAGGAATTTCGTAAATAACTTATTGAGAATAAAAAGTAGGTGAAATAAATCAGTTGCTGCGGTGATGGAATTTCAGTTTAGAAATTTTCACAACATATTGTACTGGATGTAATCTTCCTGTAATCTTATGCCAACGGCTCCGAGTACCTTCCAATGCTACTATAATACTTCTGGAATCTACCAAGGTGAAATTTCCTCAGTCTTGCTGGAGATGCATTTATCCTCAAGGAAGTTAGTTCAACTCTTTAATAATGGCAATAAATATTAGGAATTTGGCCTCTATTTTGACTTGTAGAGATGTTCTGTGTCTAAGACTTAAGAAAATGGCACCCTATCGATCTGTTCTTTGATCTATGATTGATACCAAAACTGCTCGGCCCCTTTACTATTTTGATCTTCTCCCTTAAGACAGAGATAAGAAATTGATATGACCTACTGCAAAAATGTTGAGTCTGCTACAGTCTCATAAAACCATAGGTCCATACACAACTGAGGGTCAATATGCCCAACACAAAGGAAATGATGCACATAGCCCTGTCGATGATTTGCTACACACAGCTCTGTAACAATACTCATCAGAATAAGATCTGTTTCTACAAACGTTACTTGGTCAATCATGAGCTAGCACTGTAATACATCAAGCTCTGTCTTAATAATGTCGACCACCCGATTCACTTGCAGTTTGCCCCCTCGTTTGTGCGTTATCAAAATGTTGCGACCCTTGTAATTTTGATCTGGCGATGGTATCCAATTAATACTCCGTCACGTATCTTTGAAGGTCGAGTGCCCATAAAATAGCCAATGCCATCGAGTAATCTAATGCTATCGGCCACCTGAACTCACGTGACCAAAAGTCATCCTCGATGGCTCAATCATTGTGCTGGTGGGCTCGATCTGATCAAATGTATGGGAATTTTGTCTTTGGTCTTTAGCCCTGTTGCTCTGCTCCTTCATGCAATTGCAGTGAGCCCTTGGAAAAGGACGCGATTATGTCCTTTCTTGTGTGCAGAGATGACCTGCATGTCAATCTCCTTTCCTTGTAATTGGGTTACCCACAAAATCCTTATGTCCAATCACGTGAATGCGCCCATCACACTTTATTTCAATTTGTTGCCAACTAATCACTCCCAGTAAATTCATTGACTTGGTCCAGTGCAATTACGAATTCGACGCCTCTGCGTATTAAAACTTAGCCAATAACAATGAAGGGAAAACTGATAGCTCAAATCTAGGCTCGATTAGCAGAGTAACAACAGGAAACACACCCCCTTTCAACAATAAACTCGACTTCAATAATTTTGCTGAAGAATTCGATGTAATTAAAATATGCTTGCAACTTTGTTTATATGATGGCACCCACACAATCTAATGCTAGCTCCATACTCGAAACATTGAAAAAGAAATCGGGCCTTTTAATACTTTGGACGACCTACAAAATAATAATGGGCCCCTTTGAGTGACGCGCCCTTCCTTTTGACTTTTAATGAAAATTATTCATGTTCCGACTAAATGATTCGAACGACTCCTTCAGACTTGTCACATAGATATTATGAAGGAAATAGTTCCACAAGCCTAATTTGTCAATCACTTATTAAAATTGTGACAATTTGATAACTCAATCAACACAAAATGTCTCCAACAACGGTCTGGCTTTCCCGACACGGATATATCTTCTACAATAAAATTAGCTCCGACAATTTGGCATATAAACCCTCAAGCTGGAAGGAGGCACAACTTTGATACCACTGTAATATCTCGAATGGAAATTTTAACTGTAGATACTGGAAATGAACTTGAACAACAAAATAATCGTAGATAGAGACATAGCCCGCAAATTGATACACAAATAGGAGCCAGCAAAATCACTGAGCCATTTTATTAATCCTCTAAAAGAGGACATCAACATGAAGGAATAGGGGAACCTGAGCTTTCCAAGCAAGCAGAGCAAAAGCCAGAAAATATCTTTGACCCAACTGAAGAATGACTGGTAACGATGTAGATGGCCCGGTGAGAAGATTATTGCAAACCTGCTACCGGAAAACTGCTCTCTACAAAAGTCCAATGAAGCACTGTGAGATTTCTGGGTGAAATCTCCTCAAGAGTGCTGGGTTTTTGTCCAACACCCACTAGCACACTCGAGGGTTTCCATCCTTGGGCTACCAATGAAGTAGAGAACCGGGTTCTCAACCTCTCATACAAGAAGAAATATCAAATCCAAGATGTCCCCTAATGGCTTCCTCCTCCTCTTTTATAATCTGATGGACCCCTCTAGAACCTCCCATTTTATTATTATTTTAATCATGGAGCACTTTTCCCTCTTTTTATTTCAATTAAATATTCTTTTTAATGTGGGAAAATGGTAAATTGGCCACCATCCTCTCTCTGACCGCTAAAAGCCACTTCTTAGCATCCCATCTTGTAAATCTTCTCATTTTGGTTCCAACAAGCCATTACACTTAGGTGTTCCATCAATTAATCCTCCCGGAATGCCACCTTGAGCATAATTAAGTAAATTAGGCCCCATAATAATGCAATTTTTTGAAAGTTGTCAGAATGCAACAGAACGAAAGATAAACTATGCGGGTGGTGGAATATGCCAAGCAAATGCCATCGGATCCCATAAAAACTCCTCAAAACTCCCTCGAAACCCTTGATGAAATAAAGTCGTTGTCATGATCTGGCTATCTCGTGCCCTGGAAATCCACCCTGGTTGTACTATGGAGGAAAGTAAAATTGGGGATATGACAGGGTCCATCCAGGATCATCTGCTTCACTTTAGCCATCTCTTCCCTGTACTCTGAAAGTTGTTCTGCATCGATCGTTTTTGCCTCAAAATTCTTTGCATAGGTCTTCAGGACGAATTCATCTAGTAAGAAGGACACCCTAGCCTTCTATATGACATAGTTGGAGGCTCCCTCCAACCTATCTTGATCTTTGTGGAAATTAATGTGTAGATTCAAAACTGCTCATGAAATTTACGAAATCATAAGACTTGAAGCTACTTTACTGATATGCAGAAGTTAATTCACCATCTAAAACAAGAATCATAGACATGCAAAAGGAAACATCACATATGCACATAGATTTATCTAGGCGAAAGCAACTGCTCAAAACCCTTTACTATCTTTATTGCATTAATCAAAGAATAGAGAAGAAATACAATGCTTGCTCAACCCTGGGCACACCCTGCAAGTGTATTGTCTATCCCTCTACCTAACTGACTGAACCTGGCCAACACTTATCCATTTTTCAAGCCCTCCAAGCTCTTATTTCCTTGCGCTATTCCCTTGGGAAATTGGCCCTATTTTTTAGCAATTTCACATTTGGTAATTGTGCAATTTCCTTGGGCCATTCTCTGACTTCATGCACCACCTGTACACATTGGAATATGCTACAACTTATAGTACACTACCTTGGAATCTCCCTCTCAACTGAGTAACTCGAATTCTCTGCATGAAACAATTATTTTGGGTTGATTGATCAGTTAACTAGCTGATCACTAAGTGTGGTTGAAGTTCCACTTCCACAACTTGACCTCCACTAGTTCTTTTGACAGTTAGAACTAGTTAAACTGACAATAATTCAAATTAACTGAAATAGATTGCTACAAATTAGCAATCAATCATGTAGAACTAAACTCAAGTTTCCCCAACTTGAATTAACTGAGTTAACTGAGTGACAAGAGCCATATCATCTTAGTTAACTACCTTCAAGTATTTTGCTGAAATAGAAATTTGAATTTTAATCTAGTTTGACCAAGGCAAAGTCAAAACTAGATTTTCTTGCTGCATTTTCAACAATATCTAAGCCCAGTTGTGGCCATCTGTGAAACTGGAATAGAAATCTCCTTCTTTCAGCTGCTCGGTTGTTGAATATGCTATTCACACTCCCTTCTGGAGTGAGAAAATATGCTTGCGGCAATTGCCGACTGCAATTGGAAATTTAGATTTCTAAGCTAGAAATCCTTTGAGAGAATCTGCACAGTGAAAATATTGAACTGTTGCTCCCTCTACCTGCCAAAATCACTCTTTTTGGCAAGTCGATTCTTTGTTCTGCCAATCCTGCATTAAAAAATCAAACTACCTAGCAATTCACACTGTTTGGCTAGGCGTGACGCAACCCCCAAAAAATTCGTCTTGTTGCTCCCTCTAAACAACGGATTTTCTTCTTCTACTTCTGAGCTTCCTCGCTTGATCAAAATCGCTTTGATACCATATGAGAATTTCACCACTGAATTCTATTGCAACAATTGCAATTAATTCTTCTAACTGTTAATTAATTTAACAATTTATTACTATGGCAACAACGAAATAATCACACAACAATCTTCACAAAACTAAATAATGTGGAAGATAAATTGGAAACTGAGAAAATAATAGCACACAAAAATATAACACCGTTACTTTTGGACAAAAGTCCTCGGAAAAATGCAATGTGGGAAAATTGGTGCAACAATTGAGGGTTTATATTATTAAGCAACAATGGTAAAATTCTGAGTACAATAAATATCACCAAACTGGTGAATCTATCCAAGAAAAATACTTGCAATTTTTTTGAGGGATTTTACCCATCTCCGAGTAATCCTAATGTTGTCTTACCTCTGAAAAGCTAGCTGTCCAAGTGGTTTATGCAGCCCATTGCGTCACCCTAGCATTGCTTGCCACACACACTGCTTGAATCCACTGCCAATCTAGCCATTTTGCCTGTTGCAGAATGGGAAAATGCTTCTTCGACCCTCTGGAAAATCTTCTCGGCCTCTGGAACTGAAGACATCTTCCTCTTAAGCTGGATTGAACTGCTCTTCTAAAGCAGTTGCGGAGTCCCTGCGCTACTTCTTTTAGAAAATCTCGGCCTCCTCTTTCCGACTCCTTGAAACTGGAAAACTTCCTTAGGACTCATCATCTCTGCCGCTCTTTGGCTCCGCTTCCCTTCTCTAGCACGGACTTTTCCGGCGATCTGCTGCTGCTCTCTAGAGAAATCAAACTGTGCAAGGAAATCGATCTCAAGTGTGTTCCTCCATCCACCCATCGACTATTTATAATCTCATTGTGGGAGTCCAATGACCAAGATTAAAACTTAACCAATTGTTGAGATTATTTCCTTGTCGATCCGTGTGAGTTTCTAGAGAAATCTCATCTTCCAAAATTAATTGCTGTTAACTAATCATTTGCCTAAGTTAGACTTAGGAAAATGTTAATTACATATTGATTAACTTAATTAGGGCATCTCTAGGTGACTTTTCTTGAAACCTTTTCTGGGTTATGGAGTCCCAGTGTTTCTTAGCCTCTCTGACAACTATCGAGACTAGAACACCATTTGATGCTACAAAAACTAACAAGAACTGTGGGCCATATTGTATGCAACTGTCATACTCAAAGCAAGACCAAGTGTAGTAAACTGTGATGCAAGTCAACAAAAGAGCGAGCGGCATAATAAAATATGTGAGAGTTATTATAGATATACATGAGCCATTATCGTGTTGTGAGAGTCATTACAATGTGCGAGAGCCATTATAGTTTGTGAAAAACTTATAGTGAAAGCCATTATAATGCGGGAGACTTACAGTGATGCAACAACCATTATAATGTGAGAGACATATAGTGAAAGCCATTACAGTGAGAGACATTATGGTGATGCCAAAGCCATTATAGTGATATTATATGCTAACAAAGATGCGAGTGCTATAGTGAGACCATATGCCAACAGAGATGGGAGTGTTATAGTGAGACCATATGCTGTAATATTCCTCTGGAATTTTTACTGTAAATAATAAAGCATGCATAGAGATAAAAACCCATAAAACAATAAGCACACAATCAGACCAATAAATTGCAACAAAAACTGTGTTACTGAGCCATTTTGTTGATAAACAAGGGTGTGCAATATGGTGCTGGAAAGAGTGCAATTGGGCTTGCTCAAGGCAAGCTAGCAAAGCCCCAAATGAAATATATGTCACCCCTCTCTAATCTGTTGTTGCCCTGCCCTAGCTTTGCGCTGAAACTGCCCAGAAATACACTGCTGGCCAAGTAGAACCGCTGCTAGGGCCCTCTTCGATGCTCAAAATGTTCCGGGAAATTAATCTCGGCCTCTCCACCAAATACCTAGAATAACCCACGAAGGATTTGGCCAAAGATTGACCTTGGAAATTCAGCCCTATTTTCCCTCAATGGTTCAATTGTTGGGTGATACGACCCACCTGTAAATTTTGCTGCAAATGCACTCCAAATTAGCTGCAATGGCCACTCAATTACTTCCCCGACCTTCTCCCCAAGTTTCAGCCTCAACCACCCTTCACTCGTCAACCTTCCGGAGTGCCTCCACCATGAACTGCACAATCCTTGTGCCGCTATAGTGTTGTGGCCACAACCACCACCCTATTAAAATTTTCCCTAGTAGCAATTTTGAATGGGTCCCCTAGAGGTTGATCTTGCACTCCTTCGAATGATCTATTTTATCCCAAGGATTTTAACTCTTTGCTAAGCCAAATCTTCAATTTCTAAATGGTTAAGGCCCCCTTAATAAATATCTGCTGCATAGTTCATTCGTAACCCAGTCTAGCCCTTTATTCAGTCCCTTCATCAGGGGTTTCAATCCTCATAAGTATTCATGGTACATTTATGCTGGCACATATAATCGCCCCTACCTTTACTATGGTCATTCGTGCACTTAACATGCAAAACCTTCTATCGCAGATTTATCCCCCTTTTAACTCTTCACAAGGGAAATGCTTCACAAAACACGTTAACATACCCGTTTATCACTTATCGCACGTCGCCTTGATCAAGGGCAAAGGCTTGTTTATCGTGAATAATTGCAATGCGATTAAATCCTCAATCGCATCGCACATCGCAATCAACAAGACCCAAGGGTTATTCATAACGCAACCACAATGCACGGGATCCGCCGGGGTCATTAACCTTAGCATATGTAATTTCGGCTTCGGAGCCCCCATTGCATACACATATCGGTGGAGCCTGGGATCATATACAAAATGCAATGTAATATGGCGGACCCGCCGCGTTAAAAAATACAACCTCTCTCTCTCTCTCTCTCTCTCTCTCTCTATATATATATATATATAATATATATATATATATATTGGGTCGGCTGAATCGCATATCAGAATAGGCGGGGTCCTAGTCCTGCGCACATTGCAATATTTGATTTGGCGGACCCACCGATAACTATGCGTCCGGGCTTATAAATTTTGAAATCCGTCCTTGTAGTCAAATGCGGTCTTTTTCGTGTATTCCTATGTTTTCTATAAGATGTCATAATCTGGGTTCTCAAAGGAAATCCGGTAGGGGTGATATGGCAGATGATTGCGGGGTGAGATGTGCGATTGCGACTTGGTCGCAGCGCGACATTGGCTAAGCCAGGGGCCGATTATTTCACGTTCGCTCCTTTTGATTTCATTGCGCCTTATCATTTAAAGTTTTAATGATGACAAGAGCTATTCTTGGGCGTTTTTATCATATTTTCATAATCACAGCTAATATGAATTATCTCTGCATGCGAATTCGAGTGGATCCGGTAGCAGATAAAGGCGATGTATGCCAAGATGACACCTCTGCACCCCTAGTGTCGATACTGCAAAAGCATAGTCTGCAGAAAGGGGGATGAATTGCCACAATGCATAATGAAGGCACGCTCTGTGTCAAAAAGGAAGCACAACACTGATCCACCAGGATGTCACTCCCTCCAGATAAACCTCAAGGCATGCCAGATGTGGGATGATGAGCGTGGCGACTTCAGTTTCCTTCAAGAAATGACATGGAATAATAGCCATCCCACATAAGTGCAACGAAATGATATGCAGTCATTCTTTGTCCCTCCCCTAGGAAGTAGAACGCTCGAGCAAAGATGACTTCAATGTGTGTAATGAAAAGAAAGAAGGTGAAAAGTCAGTGGGGGAGGGTCATTTTGAGCTGTATATGTATTACCTCCAGATAGGAGAGAAGGGCTTTTTGGTTTTGAGAAGGACAACCTTGATTATTGCGAATAAAGAGAGACTGTTTAGCTCAATAAGGAGCCTGTGTTTTAGATTGATTTTCCTCTTTTATCATGTGTTTTGATCATAATGTTGTCGCTGGTATAAAAGCAAATGTATATTTGTTTTGTGCATATTGATGACTTTCAGTTCATGTTTATGCCTGGTTATTTGAATATGATTCAATATCATGGTTAAACCATGAAACGTTGCTGACTCAAAACTCTGTTGGACATCAGTTGCAAGCTTCCCTTCCATAAAATGGAATGTGTACTCCTGTATGAATGATTGGATTGTAATTAAGTATTAATGAAACCTTGTTCTTATATGAACCAATAATTGATTCATTTAGACTTGGAATTCATATATGATGTTTAACCTCTCTTTGTCATGCTCCTGCAGGATAGATTAGGATAGTTAGGACATAGATTAGAGTAGTTAGAAGAAGTGTAGATAGGATTTAATACGTAGTGGTTAGCTATTTCATTTTGTTGATGTAATTGAAGCCTTCTTCCCAAAAGCATCTTTCAACTCATTTAACAGTTTACGGGGTCCCTTAAAACCTGTTGGAACTAGCCATTCCAAATGAAAGCTGGTCTGATTGGGGCTTGCAATCGGGTAAGTTCCCCTTGTTGGTATAGCGAAAAGTCGCCTTGTCAACAAATTGGCTCTAGAAGGAGGGCCTGAACTGCCTTCCACAGCTTTTATGATTTCATTTGTGAATGTCTGCATGGACTTGAAAAGATTAATGCATGGATAGTGAAGGTCGAAAAGACCCTTCCTCTCATTCGGAAAAGCCTCATTTCGAAGAAGAGACACTCTGGGAGTATCTTGTCACTCAGGAGCAACCAATCAGAAGACTTACTCGGGCTTACGCTTGTTCCCTATCACAGCTCCCTATCTTTCAGTTATTACCTCCCATAGCAAAAAAAAAGCCAAGGGTCTATCACATAAACTAAGAAACATCTGCAGCCCCTTCTCTTGAAGATATTGTGCTTGATTCTTTACAGAGTACCAAGTCTCCTTGGGAAGAAATCCCTGAGGATTCCCCGTCTAAAGCCAATCCCTGGCCTGATTGGGAAAATCCTAACAAAGAAATCCTCAACCAGAATATCCCTATCCTTGATATGGCTAATATTCCTCAACCGGGTGGAAACCAACTCCCACCTCCTCCGGGAACACTGCCTCCCTGGCTCACTCAGGATGCCGTGGCGATACCTGGACAGCAGCGTCCCTTACCCAAGAATGCAGAAAAGAAACTGCCTAAATTCGACCCTTAGCGGGGAGACACCGTTGAAAACCATATCAATTCGTTCTTCTTGGCCGTTCGCATGCTGGGGGTAACTGATGAAGATATAGTCTGTCGCCTATTCCTTTTTACCCTGATTGGTGTAGCTTCCACATGGTACTTTAGCTTGAGAACTATATCAATCACCTTGTGGGCTGCCTTTCAATAGGCCTTTTTAGACAAGTATGGCGATGAAAAAACCTCTGCTTCCTTAGTTCTAGAACTATCCCGTTTGAAAATGGAAACCAAAAAGAAGGTCAAGGATTTTAACATCTGGTTCAACACCTTGTTCAACAGAATCCCAGTCACCGCTAGACCTACTGAGGAGGTGCTCATGGAATTCTACATCACTGCCTCCCTATCCCTACTGCGATGTGGGTCAAGAGGAGTAACGCACAAACCTTACAAGGTGCTATCGATGAAGCAATAAAAGTCGAGAATGAAATGCTCAGTCTCACAACATGCCACCCTACAACTGGAGAAAAGAAAGCCTCTCAAGCATCCAAGAAGAATAATGGGAGTGATAACAAAGGGGTTGAAACCAAATAAAGGGATACCACAGATGTAGAAGGTTTGCATCGGATCATGAAGAAGTTGACAAATACAGTGATTGATATGAAAAGGAATTCTGGAGAAAGTACAAGTGGGAGTGGAGGAGAGTGTAACAACAGAAATCCTTTCAAACCTTTCTATCGTAAGAAGGCAGAAGGCAATCATGGTCCACTGGCACTGCCTGCTCCACCCAATGAAAGGAATTTAAATACAGAAGCGCTGGCTCTTATCGGATCGCTCCTTAACCAAGAAGAACCTATAGTGGAGCTAGAGCCAGAACAAGAAGATGAGGAAGAATACCAAGTAGAGGAGCCCTTGGAAGAAGAATCTCAAATCAATGTACTGTGGGACTTCTATACAAACGAGAACGATGATGACCAAGGAGACAGTATGGCAAAGATCCACACTAATGAAATCCACACATGACGCAAGGGGCCACTTATGGGTGTGATGAAGCCTATAGATTAGACCAAGAAAGATGTCCACCCTGTGAAGGCACCCGCTCGCAAAGTCCCTGTTGAGAAGGGTAGATCTAGTGGTCAGTCCAAGAATACCCTAGTAGCAAACCATCCAAAGAAAGAAAATGCATCTCCCGCTGCAATGAAGGCTACTCAAGATGGTAAACTCTCACCTAAGAATGGCAAAACCGGTATGTTTACTTTGCCCTATCCTGTTTCTAACATTGATTACAATATTGTGGATGATCTTAAGAAATCTAGGGCTAATATCACATACTTCAATTTGCTGAAATTAACGCAGCAAAGAGATTTGCTCTTGAAAGCTATGAATGAGAGAAATTCCAAAACTCCCACCGTCCCAAGCAACCAAACCAAGAAGTCAGTGTCCAGACCTGTCAACACCTCCATTGCAGCCCAAATGCCATCAGCTATGGAAGCCACTCTGTCCAAAATGAATCGAAACCCCCAAGATGTTAGTGCAGCCATGATAGGGAGAAAATCAAAATCCATGACCCCACCTTTCCTTATCACATTTGAAATCCTCAACATGAACGTACAAAATTGCCTGGTAGAGTCCGGTGCCTCGTCCATTGTGATGCCTTATGCTATTGCTAAAAGACTACATGTAATACTTGAGAAAACCGGGACTCGAATTATGCAATTGGATAGGACAAATGTGAGAGTAATTGGAGAATTGAAAGATGTGTTGATTCGGATGGCTGCTAAACCACAGTACACACAAGTCATTGATATAGTGGTAGTCGATATACCCGAGGCCTATGGAATGCTGCTTAGTAGGGATTGGTTAGCAAAACTCAATGGATATTTCTCAACTGATTGGTCCCATCTCTTGTTGCCTTAGAAGGGAAAAGGTGATATGATGAGAGTTGATCGAGAAAGATACATGAAGTATGTGGTAATGGAACTAAATGGTCCCAATGAGCTTGTAATGTTTACCAACTCCATCCTTGGGAATTATAGTTTCAACCTTTGTGGTCATAGTCCAATTGATGAACTATCTTGTATTATAGTAGATGATAGGACTAATTTCTTAGATAGCAGTTCAATTGATGTAACATTAGATTCTATATTTTGGACACT
Source organism: Pinus taeda (assembly GCA_000404065.3). NCBI lineage: Eukaryota > Viridiplantae > Streptophyta > Pinopsida > Pinales > Pinaceae > Pinus > Pinus taeda. The sequence goes on from APFE030088865.1 coordinate 98,383, forward strand.
ATTTTGATGGCTCTAACTGCCTCGAAGGTGCAGGTGCTGGGAGTATTCTCATTGACCCACAAGGGAACCAACATTTGATGGCCAACCGGTTGGAGTTTGCATGCACCAACAACACAACAGAATATGAAGGCTTGCTGCAGGGCCTGAAGAAATCCATTGATATGGAGGTGAAAAATCTTAAAGCTTTTGGTGACTCACAGATAATTGTGGATCAGGTAAGGAAAAGGATACACTGCAATTCGCTACACCTGGTAAGGTACCAGCATGAGGTGTGAAGCTTAATTGACAGTTTTGATTCCTTTAATATCACATACATACCTCGAAGGCAAAACCAAGATGCTGATCTGATGGCTAGTATGGCTGCTAAACTTTTGCCTGATTTCAGATTAAAGAATAATAAATGTTATGTTGAATTGATTTTCAGATCATCTGTGCCTGATAACATCTCAAACTGGCAGGTGTTCAAAGATGACGAGCAAATCCTTGAGTTCTTGCATTGCGAGAAGACATTCAAGAATGCAGTCATTGATGAGAGAGAACATGACAGGCTTATGAACGAGAGGGAAGATGAGGAAAAGGATCAGCGCAATGTGATTCCCAAATCAGTAGTTAAGATGGAGTACTTGTATGACTTGCATGATAAATTCAAGAAGCCGACTAACTGCAAAACGCATAGCTCATCCATGAAGTATGAAACAGTCAACCATGGGACCAAAGAAGACCCAAAAAATGTCAATTTGAGCCTTGGGTGCTCTCCATAAGAAAACGCTGCATTCGTCATGCTATTTAAAGACTACAAGGACGTCTTTGCGTGGACATATGAAGACCAAAAGACCTTTGATACCAGTGTTATGCAGCATGTAATCTCTCTGGAAAAGGAGGCCAGGCCCTACCAACAAAAGTTGTGTAAGATACATCCAAGCCTAGAACCGTTGGTGAAGAAAGAATTAAACAAAATGTTGGATGCTAAAATCATCTTCCTGGTCAGACACACCCGCTTGGTAGCCAATCTCGTGCCAATAAGAAAGAAAAATGGAGAGATCAGGCTGTGTATTGATCTCAAAAACCTGAACAAAGCATCTTAAAAGGATAACTATCCCATCCCTTCTATGGAACACATCCTTCAGTGCATTTCTAGGTCTGAAATGTTGTCCCTATTACATGGGTTTTCAAGATATAATCAAATATTGGTATCTCATGGGGTTCAGTTTAAGACAACCTTCAACACTAAATGGGGCACTTACACATATCGTAAAATTCGTTTTGGACTCATTAATGCGGGCGCCACATTCCAGAGAGCTATGGACATAATTTCTGAGGGTTGATTAACAAATCAGTAGTGGTTTACATGGATGACATCACTATGTATTCATATCACAGAAGGGATCATATTTATCACTTGAGGCAGATTTTCGAAAGATATCGAAGGTATGGAATTTCATTGAATCCCAAGAAGAGCATCTTTGCAGTCATAGAGGGGAAACTACTGGGTCATATCCGCTCTAAAGAAGGGATTGTTATTGATCCTTAAAGAATAGATACCATAATGAGAATACAACCCCTTGCCAATAAGAAAGCCATGCAATATTTCTTCGGGAGGATGAATTTTGTTAGAAAATTTGTCTCAGGCTTCGTGGAAATAGTGCGCCCCTTGCAGTTGATGATGAAGAAGGACGTTGTGTATAAATGGAGCGATGAAGCCAAGAAAGCGTTTCGGCGAATCAAGGAAGCCATTGCTGAAGATCTTGCATTGGTCAGCCCCGATTTCGACATGGAATTCTTCTTGTACACTTTTGCTTCTGATGTTTCATATGCCGCAATACTCACTCAGAAAAAGAACAAAGGCAATGAAGTCCCTATTTCTTATATGAGCTCTAATCTCCAAGGGGCAGAATTCAACTACCAAGACGTGGAGAAACAGGGCTATGCAGTTTTCAAGGCCGTAAAACATTTTCGCCCTTATTTACTGAAGGCCAGGACCAAAGTAATCGCCCCCCATCCTGCTGTAAGAGCCCTCTTCATGCAGAAGGAAATGGGTGAACGAAGAGGGAATTGGATAACCACCCTTCAAGATTTCGACCTCGAGATAAAGCCGACACAGATAGTTCGAGGGTAGGGACTTTGCAGGTTAGCAGCGGAAGCCTTGACGGACAAAGAAGGGGCGTCCGATGAATCAGAAATGTTGAGCATGTTATGTGAACAAATGAAACTCAAGGAGGAGCCCTTATGGATTAACGAAGCGCTGATGTATGAGCGAGAAATGTCGGAAGCCTTTTTGGACCCTGAGTCATGGTACTACGACATACGCTTCTATCTAGTACAGGAATCGTGCCCTAAACACATGGATGCATCATAGAGGAGAGCACTCAGATTGAAATCCGATCAGTATCATTTGGCCAACAACGTCTTATACATAAAAAATCATGATGGAATCTGGCTGAGGTGTTTGGAAAAGGATGATGCCAACCATGTATTGAAAGAAATGCATGACGGCCCAGCAGGTGGTCACAATGGCGGAGAGACCACTGCTCACAAAATATTAAGAGCTGGGTATTATTAACCCACAGTGTTCAGAGACTCGCATACCTACGCTCGCAAATGCAAGGTGTGTCAAACCGCCGCAGGACAAGAAAGAAAGCTTGTTGTTCCCCTCAGGCCTGTAATGATTTATCGACTGTTCCAGCAATGGGGCCTAGACGTCATAGGCGAGATCACTCCAAACTCTTCACAGTAGCATAAGTATATACTCACAGCGACTGACTACTTCACCGGATGGACCGAAGCCATCTCGCTTTGGAAGGTGAACGAAGATGAGGTAATATCATTCATTGAGAAATTCATTATCAACAGGTATGGCATCCTTGATGCTCTCATATTTGATAACGCTTCTTACTTTTCATCACTGAAATTGACTGAGTTTGCTATTAATAAATCAATCCACGTAAGGTATGCAACAAACTATTACCCCCAAGGAAACAGAGTTGCAGAGTCTTCAAATAAAAACCTTATCCGCATAATCCGCAAGTCTGTCGCTGACAACCAGAGGAACTGGCACAACGCCCTAACAAATGCCCTTTGGGCCAATAGGGTCATCCCTAAAGTGGCCTTAGGAAACTCCCCATACTTTCTCGTCTATGGGCAGGAAGCCATCTTGCCTCCAAACGTTACCCTTCCCTCCTTACAACTCTCCCAAGCTTCAAGAGGAACCCCTTTAGCCTTGCTTCAAGAAAGGATCAACCAACTGATGAGGCTGGAGGAATTAAGAGATAAAGCTAGAATTAAATTCAAAAACCACCAAATGATTGTAAAAATATGGTTTGATCATCATCATCTGGCAAGAGATAACGACTTCCAAATAGGAGAGCTAGTCCTGAAATGGGACAAGTTAAATGAGCCAAAAGGTAAACACATGAAATTCCAACACTTATGGCTAGGCCCATTCCAAGTTGTGGAAAAAATTGGTCAAGGAACTTACAGGTTGAAAACTTTACAGGGAGAAACTGAAAAACTCCCTGTTAATGACCAGCATCTGAAGAGATACTTCCAGTAGCCACCACATGGTGATTACCTCCTCAGTAGGTTAGAATTCATTTTAGTTTTGCTGTTAGTTTAGTTGCATTTCTGTCTTTTTCTTTTGCTCCCTGCAAATTTTATCTCCCTTCTGTTTTGAATTGCAGTCCGTTTCAGTCAGCTGATTTCGGTCCTCCAATCTCGTTCTACCTTTCAGATTTGCCCTCATTGACTACTTTCAGCCTTTCCCTTCCTCATTAACTTGCTGATGATTCTGTTGTTCTTAAATCCATCATTACCCTGCAAATCAAACAAACTTTCTATTAGCCCATGAGAACTTGAAAATTAGTTGTAGAATTCAAACCAGGCCACTCATTGCCATCTGTTGAGAACTGGTTAAGATCTGTTGATAACTTGGGTATCTGGAGCATGTAGGGGCATTTTTATAAATCAAGAATGTGTAACTACAACTGGACGGGCATGGAGGGACGCTGCATTTTGAATAAATCCCACTCAGACCTAGCGCATACTTGCCTATAAGATTTACAGTCATTCTCCATTGGTCCCATCCACCACACTAAATTGTCCAATACCTGTCATCTACAAGTAAACCTCCTTTCATGGGCCAAACTCACTGTCATATACCTGTGGCAAATCCAATTGTGCTCTAGTCCTTGTACCTGAAACTGGAAGGACTATTAAAAGGAAAATGAAATGTTAGGTCCTTATGCCAAACTGGAAGGACAGGTTGTTTGGGAAGCTAGTTAGAGTAGGGACTGTTGCTGGGCTCAGACTACCGGTTGATACAACAAGCCCAACCTTGCTTAAGCAGTGTAAAAATATGGCAAGATCCATGACTGCACCCCATTCAATCATATGAAGTATAACACTAAAATTTCTATATAAAGTGCAGATAAACATTTTTACATCAAGTTTGATGAGTAATAAAGAGTTGAGGTGCACACCTAAACGGGTATTGACAGACCAGTGATGGCTTGAAAGGATCTTGAAAGTAGAAAACAGGTAAAGGAAGGTCAATAAACCCCATAATATGACCCAATGTTACTTGGGAGCGGGAGCGGAAGCGGGAGCGGGAGCGACCATTTTCAGAAGCTCCCGGTTTGGGAGCGAATCCGGGAGCGATTTTTTAAAAATATATATATTTTTTATATT
>APFE030088865.1:104245-149685 GCA_000404065.3 Pinus taeda
TTGCTCCTCAACTTCTTCAAACATTCACAATGAAATGATTTTATGCCCAAAGGGCCTTTTAAAACAAAAAAAAAATATATAAAATTTTAGTTTTTTTCGGGTCTGCGGAATTTTTTTCCGCCGACCCGCTCCCGGCCAGCTTAAAATCGCTCCCGGAGTGATTTTTTAAAGCCCAGGACCGATCGGGAGCGATCGCTCCCGGGCTTTAAAAAACGCTCCAGGAGCGACGGAGCGGCCGCTCCCGAAATCGGCAGGGAGCGAAATTTTTTTGGAAGGGAGCGCGCTCCCGCCCGGAGGGCGCTTCGGGAGCGGGTTCGAAGGGGTTCGGGAGCGATTTAGGGAGCGCGCTCCCGCCCGGAGGGCGCTTCGGGAGCGGGTTCGAAGGGGGGGGGGGCGCTCCCCCGCAACTATGATATGACCATTGGAGAAGGCCTGTCAAAACTTTGTCGGTGAGAAGAAGCTATTTGTCTTTATCCCACATGAAACAATTAATGTTGAAGTGGAACCCATGCCTGTTCATCTGTAAAATTTGAATTTTCGAGTTTATCTTAACACCCTGATGTTTTATGAATCCAAGGTTTATTTGGAAACAGAGACAATTGGTTCGCCTAGCGGTTCGCCATTTGTTGTGGCCACAACCACCACCCTATTAAAATTTGCCCTAGTAGCAATTTTGAATGGGTCCCCTAGAGGTTGATCTTGCACTCCTTCGAATGATCTGTTTTATCCCAAGGATTTTAACTCTTTGCCAAGCCAAATCTTCAATTTCTAAATGGTTAAGCCCCCCTTAATAAATCTCTGCTGCATAGTTCATTCGTAACCAAGCCTAGTCCTTTATTCAGTCCCTTCATCAGGGGTTTCAATCCTCATAAGTATTCATGGAACATTTATGTCCGCACATATAATCGCCCCTACCTTTACTATGGCCATTTGTGCACTTAACATGCAAAACCTTCTATCACATCTTTATCACCCTTTTAACTCTTCACAAGGGAAATGCTTCACAAAACACATTAACATACTCATTTATCACTTATCGCACGTTGCCTTGATCAAGGGCAAAGGCTCGTTTATCATGAATAATTGCGATGTGATCAAGTCCTCAATCGCATCGCATATCGCAATTGGCAAGACCCAAGGATTATTCATAACGCAACCACAATGCACCGGATCCGTCGGGGTCATTAACCTTAGCGTATATAATTTCGGGTCTAGAGCCCCCACCGTATATCGCATATCGGCGGAGCCCAGGATCATATAGAAAATGCAATGTAATATGGCGGACCCGCTGTGTTATTAAATACAACCTATATATATATATATATTTCAGGTCTAGCCGAATCTCATATCGCAATAGGCGGGGTCCTAGGCCTGCGCACATTGCAATATGCGATTTGGCGGACCCGTTGATCTTATTAAACATAATATATATGTTATGGGGTCCACCTCCCCCATCGCTAAATCGCTATTGGCAAGGTATAGCACTTATGCATAAGGTCCAATTCGATGAAGTGAACCCGCCGATAACTATGCGTCTGGGCTTATAAATTATGAAATCCGACCTTGTGGTCAAATGCGGTTTTTTTCTGTGTATTCCTGTGTTTTCTATAAGATGTCATGATCTGGGTTCTCAAAGGAAATTTGGTAGGGGTGATATGGCACATGATTGCCCGTTGAGATGTGCGATTGCGACTCGGTTGCGGCACAACATTGGCTAAGCTAGGGGCCGATTCTTTCACGCTCACTCCTTTTGATTTCATTGCACCTTATCATTTAAAGTTTCAATGATGACGAGAGATGTTCTTGGGCATTTTTATCATATTTTCATAATCACAGCTATATGAATTATCTCTGCAGGTGAATTCGAGTGGATCTGGTAGCAGATAAAGGCAATGTATGTCAAGATGACACCTCTGCACCCCCATTGTCGATACTGCAAAAGCGTAGTCTGCAGAAAGGGGCATGAATCGCTACAATGCATAATGAAGGCACGCTCTGTGTCAAAGGGGAAGCACAACGTTGATCCACCAAGATGTCACTCCCTCCAGATAAACCTCCAGGCATGCCAGATGTGGGATGATGAGCGCGACATCTTCATTTTCCTTCAAGAAATGACATGGAATAATAGCCACCCCACACAAGTGTAATGAAATGATACGCAGTCATTCTCTGTCCCTCCCCTGGGAAGTAGAACTCTCCAGCAAACATGACTTCGACGTGTCAACAGCCTCACTGACCGTTCTCCTCTATATGTTCGGATCTATGTAATGAAAAGAAAGGAGGTGAAAAGTCAGTGGGGAAGGGTCATTTTGAGTTGTCTAAGTATTACTTCCGGATAGGAGAGAAGGGCTTTTTGGTTTTGAGAAGGACAACCTTGATTATTGTGAATAAAGAGAGACTGTTTAGCTCAATAAAGAGCTTGTGTTTTAGATTGATTTTCCTCTTTTATCATGTGTTTTGATCATAATGTTGTCACTAGTATAAAAGCAAATGTATATTTGTTTTGTAAATGTTGATGACTTTCAGTTCATGGTTATGCCTGGTTATTTGAATATGATTCAATATCATGGTTAAAACATGAAAGGTTGCTGACTCAAAACTCTGTTGGACATTAGTTGCAAGCTTCTCTTCCATAAAATGGAATGTGTATTCCTGTATGAATGATTGGATTGTAATTAAGTATTAATGCAACCTTGTTCTTATATGAACCGGTAATTGATTCATTTAGACTTGGAATTCATATATGGTGTTTAACCTCTCTTTGTCATGCTCCTGCAAGATAGATTAGGATAGTTAGGACATAGACTAGAGTAGTTAGAAGAAGTGTAGATAGGATTTAATACATAGTGGTTCGCTGTTTCATTTTGTTGATGTAATTGAAGCCTTCTTCCCATAAGCATCTTTCAACTCATTTAATAGTTTACGGGGTCCCTTAAAACCCGTTGGAACTAGCCATTTCGAACGAAGGTCGGTCTGATTGGGGCTAGCGATCGGGTTAGTTCCCCTTGTTGGTATTGCGAAAAGTCGCCTTGTCAACATGTAGCTAAACCTCTCACTAGAATCAGACTCTCTATTGTTGGTTCGAATTGGAAAGGGTAGGACTCCGTCCTTGGCTAGTACTCGAAATCCACTGAAGCAAGGGTTGAGATCTCTGCTCGGAGACACTCGTGTGCTAAACAATACTTGCAGACTTGTCTTCAGCTCTGTTGATTTGGGGTAGCATCGGATGTGCTCTAGCCACAAAATTTGGTGGAGAGGTTGGGGCACATGGGATCTCCAATACCCAGAAAGGGTTTGGGCAGGTTCTAAACAGATTAGGAGATATTAAAATAATTACTATTTTTAATGGAGTCCCTAAGTCTAAACTTAGAGAAAATAAAATATTAATGTGTATTAATATGAATCTGTGTTAGAGTGGTCCAAAAGACATGGATCAAGCCAGATCTAATCTTAGCCTTTGATTAGGGACTTAATCTCGACCGTTGAGATGTCAAGAGGAAAAGTATAAGAGGAGGCTTGAGGGTCACTTGGAGAGTACACCAGATGATCAATCATTCTATTCTCTAGAGCGGGGTTTGCTAAGAGAGATAGAATCAGTGATTGGGAGAGCAGCTGAGGGGAATTGAGTAGAGAGAAACAGAGAAGGCAGAGATTGTGTCGGGAGAGCAGCACAACAGCCAAGGAGGGTGACACAGAGCCAACAACATCTCACACAAGGCCACACAGAGGCAGCCAAGTGTTGCGCACAGCAGCAAAGGGGCCAGCGTAGCTAATGCAGAGGCTTCCAGAGCTGACGCAGGGCCAGTGTGAGACAAAGAGGGGTTGACGCAATCTAGTTTGGGCAGAGGCTGGGGTTGCAGAGCAGTTTTGTGCTGAGGAGTTGTCGGAAGGATTTTTTGGGGTTTCAGCCAAGAGATTTCTCTCAAACTGTGAGGTATAGCTGCTAAGGAAATTCTTTGTTGGGTAGGCTAGTTTCAGCACCCAGATTGTACTCTGATATTGCTTAGTAAGAAAATCCTCAGATAACCGCATCAGTGTTCCCGCATTAGGTTTTTCCAGGGACATTGGTCCAAAAATAATGGTGTCATGTGGTGTGTTTGTTCTTGTTTCTTTTAGTTACTGATCTGTAATATATTGAGCATGCACTATTGTTTATTTTCAGTATTTATTTTGTAAATAACTTGTTAAAGAAAAATAATAAGTAGGTAGGAATAAATCAGAAAGAGTGCATGAAGGGTTTCTAAACTAAGTAAACTTAGAAACTTCAACATGGTATTAGAGAGTGACTGGAGATCACAGGAGGACAAAAAGACATCAACTAGAGCCACGCAGAAGAAGCCGGGAGCTGCGCAGAGCCTTAGAGAGGCCAGCGTTGCTAACGCAGAGGGCTAGAGGGCTAACGCAGACCCATTTGGGGTGACACATAGCCATCGTGAGGCAGAGAAGCGCTGACGTAGTTCACAGAGAGGTAGTTGTTGGAGTCTAGAAGGCTGCAGAAATATTGTAGAGTGGAGCTGGTGAGGTACTATAGTCAGAACAGTACCTGACAGAGCAGGGTAGAGGAGTTGTTATGGAGGGTTTCTAATTGAGGAACCTAGATCAGTAGTGCAGTTGCACACAACGATCAAAGTAGGGGGCATCTCGACAAGCGGCAGAAGGATTTCTAGGAGGGAAATCAAGAGTAAGAGTGAGTCCAGAAGAGAACTTCCAGACGGAAAGTAGAGACTCAGAGGAGTCGAACAGAGAACTTCCAGGAGGGAAGTAGAGGAGCGTCATGGCACTACACGGGGTAAGAGACCAGGATAGACTGGACGGAGCATCAAACTTTGCAGTTTGGAAGGCTAGAATCATATCAGTGCTTGATAGGAATCGTGTCAAGAACTTCGCCTTGAAGGTTATAGCTATCCTAGTCGACCCCAATGATAACGACAAGTACGAAGAGACGATGGGAGGGCCAAGTGCATTATCCTTGACAGGGTCAAGGATCATGTGGTACCACATATAGCTGAGAAGGAAACGACAGTTGAGATGTGGGAGGCTCTCAAGAACCTGTACCAACATACTTCTGTGTAGAGAAGAATGCTGCTCGAGAACCAGATGAGGTCGTTTCAGATGAAGAAGGGTCAATCGATTGACACCTTCCTCGGAGGACTGAATGAGATCCGAGACCAGTTGACTGCTATAGGAGCAACACCGGATCAGGAGCTTATGGTGAGGATAGCCCTAAATGTTGTCTTAGAAGATTGGGGAGTGTTTGTCCAGAGTATTTTGGGTAGAGGGACTCTCCCACCTTGGGATGAGATGTGGGCAGCTCTTCGCTAGGAAGAGATTAGACAACAGTTGAAGACAGGTAGCAGCAGCAAAGGGATCAAGGTCAAGCAGGAGAAGCGGAAGAAGAAAGATCTCTCTAAGATCAAGTGCTTTCACTGTGGGGAGAATGGTCATTATGTGACCTAGTGCCCAAGGTAGAAGAGTAGGGGAGAGTCTTCCGAGAATAAGGCAGCGCCAGCACGGGTAGAGAAGGAAGTTTTGACAAACAATGACTGTGCCATGAGTGCACATGCACCACTTGAGCGAAAGTGGGGAGACATCGAGCTGTAGTTAGGAGGACTGCAAGCAATGAGGGGCAGGATCCTCGAGGTACCCAGCCTCTTGGATTAGACTTTGCTACGGGAACCCCGTTGAGGTGTAGCAGCACTAGTTGAGTCTGGTAGAGACGGATGTTGATGGAGCAACAGAGAGAGCTACAGTGCAGGAGTCTTGAGACAATGCAGAGCTATCAGGCTGCAGCAGTGCGAGAGGTACATGAGTGTTGCTCCAGTGCAGGAAGGCACAGAGAGGTGTGCAACGGTGCGAGATGCAGGGAGTTGTTGCAGCAGCGCAGAGGTCAGAGAGAGGGAGCACTTGTCAGCGACAGAGGAAGCTTCAGCATCAGTGGGTGTTTCTAGCCCAACAGGGAGGTCAATTGGGAGATTGATTACTTACTTCTCAGTAACTGAGTTGCAGTGCAACAGTGGGAAACGCGATGCAACATGATAAGAGGAGGTGCAATGCAGTAGTGGGCAACGCGATGCAACATGATAAGAGGAGGTGCAGTGCAGATGCAATGCTGGGAGGAAGGACCAACGACAGCACAGATGCAGAGTGGGCTGTCGTACAGATGCAGCAGTGGTAGTGGTAGAACCATGGGCAGCAGTACAGGAGGTAGCAATGTAGAGGATGTTGGGTAGGAAGGCCTAGCATTAGCATAGGTACCGATGCCAGATGATCAGAGTAATACTCAGTGAGGAGTATTGCTAGAGCACAGTCCTTGCTAAGAGGGAGTGTTGATTTGGGGTAGCATCAGATGTGCTCTATCCCCAAAATTTGCTGGAGAGGGTGGGGCACATGAGGTCTCCAATACCCAGAAAGGGTTTGGGCAGATTCTAAACAAATCAGGAGATATTAAAATAATTAATATTTTTAACGGAGTACCTAAGTCTAAACTTAGGGAAAATAAATATTAATGTGTATTAATATGAATCTGTGTTAGAGTGGTCCAAAAGACATGGATCAAGCCAGATCTAATCTTAGCCGTTGATTAGGGACTTAATCTCGGCCGTTGAGATGTCAAGAGTAAAAGTATAAGAGGAGGTTTGAGGGTCACTTGGAGAGTACACCAGATGATCAGTCATTCTATTCTCTAGAGCGGGGTTTACTGGGAGAGATATAATCAGTGATCGGGAGAGCAACTGAGGGTCATTGAGTACAGAGAAACAAAGAAGGCAGAGATTGTGTCAGGAGAGCAGCGCAGCAGCTAAGGAGGGTGACGCAGAACCAGCAAGGGCCACGCAAAGGTAGCCAAGTGTTGCGCAGAGCACCAGAGGGGCCAGCGCAACTAACACAGAGGCTCCTAGAGCTAACGTAAGGCCTCCTGGGCTGACACAGTCGAGTTGGGGTAGACGCTGGGGTTGCAGAGCAGTTTTGTGCTGAGGAGTTGTCGAAAGGATTTTCTCGGGTTTCAGCCAGGAGATTTCTCTCAAACTATGAGGTATAGCTGCTAAGGAAATTCTCTGTTGGGTAGGCCAATTTCGGCACCCAGATTGTACTCTGATATCGTTTATTAAGAAAACCCTTAGATAGCTTCCTGCATTGGGTTTTTTTTGGGGACATTAGTCCAAAAATAATGGTGTCATGTGGTGTGTTTGTTCTTGTTTCTTTTCGTTGTTGATCTGTAATATGTTGAGCATGCACTGGTGTTTATTTTCAGTATTTACTTTGTAAATAACTTGTTAAAGAAAAATAACAAGTAGGTAGGAATAAATCAGAAAGAGTGCATAAAGGGTTTTTAAACTAAGTAAACTTAGAAACTTCAACAAGCTCAAGCGTGCTATGTCAAAAGACAATTTTGCAAATGATGAATGAATGACAAATTGAGTGTCTCTTGTTCTTTTTGTCAAGGAGCCTCCAAAATGCCCATGTGGGCCCAACGTAAATTCCCCACACCAATTCTGCTCCAATGGGAGCATATTCCTCATGTGGGTCGTAATTCCCATGAGGTTGCCCCCGCACTCCACTAAAGCCGCAATTTTATTCCAGCGCTAATGTTTGGGGTGCTTCTATGCCAAAAATCATATATGGGGCCTCCAATCCCACATTTCCAAAGTACAACTGTGCACTATAGCAAAATTGGAAAAGAATGATATTTCACTTAGCAAAATGCTAAGTGGGAATATGACAGTCCTCTCCACCAAAATGTTGCTTGTTCTCAAGAAATTGCAATTAAGGATGCCAACGTATCTGTTCCCCCTCCCAGGTGGCATCTTCATATGGTAGATTCCTCCATCTGATAAAAAACTCCTTGATGACCCAGTTTCTTAAGTGCCTCTCCCAGGTATCCAAAAGGGCCTCTAGCTCCAGCACTAAATGCCCCTCATCATCCAAAGGGGGTAGTTCTTGGCCCCCTTTTGCTTGAGCGATGACTGCTGGTACAGTTGAAGCCTCAAGAATACCAAGTCCTCGACTTCGAACTGCCTCTCAACTCTGCCCCTGTCTGCATAAAGCTTCTGCTGGTTTTGGGCCATTCGCATGTTGTCTTTGAGAGCCAGCAAAATATCTTGGCTCTCTTGTATCCAATCCTTGGTCCTTGGGGTCTTCCTGTCTCCAAACATAACATCAGCAAAAGACAATGCATCGTAACCATACAAAGCTCGGAATGGAGACATACCTATGGACATGTGGTATGTGGTGTTGTAATAGTATTCTCCCAAGTGCAACCACTGTATCCATGCTCACTGTTGACCTATCACATAGTTACCTAAGTAGCCCTCCAGCGACTTGTTAACTATCTTCGTCTACCCGTTTGTCTGAGGGTGATAAATAGTACTCAGAGTGAGCTCATTGCCCACCAACCAAAATAGCTCCTACCATAATCCACCAATGAATCAACCATGTAGCCAAAACACCTCCATGAAGAACAGTTCAGCCACTTGTGAGGTCGAGTACTGGGCTGAGATGGCAAAGAAATGGCAAACTTCATTAGGCGATCCACCACCACGTAAATGCAGTCCTTGCCTTGTACTGTGGGCAACCCAGTAATGAAGTCCGTTGATATGCTCTCCCATTTCCCGTCAGAGATAGGAAGCGGCTGCAACAAGCCTCCAGGGTGTGACTGCACACCCTTGTTCCTTTGGCATGTGTCACACTCCCTGATATGCCTCAAAACATCATCCTTGAGGCCCCTCTATGCAAATTTCTCTCGAATGGCCCTCTATGTCTTCGTGAACCCTTGGTGCCTTGCTAGTGGTGAGTCATGGGCGGTTTGTGAAATATTTTCCCTCAGTTGGGAGTTGGGTACTAAATAAATCCGATCTCAGAAGTAGATCACCTCATTCATCACCCTGTACTAGTCATCTGCCAACATCCCATCAAGGACCTCACACACAAACCGGTCCTTGGAGTATTCCACTAGTAGCTGCACCCTCCAATTTAGGGCAATACTCATCAAAGAGATAGCGGATGGTCTCCTGGACAATGCATCAACCACCATGTTGTGTTTCCCCTTGACATACTCAATGTCAAAGTCATATGCTTGGAGGTTGCTCACCAACTTTTGTTGTCTCTCCTGCAGTTGTTTCTACTCCAAGAAAAACTTGAGGCTGTTGTGGTTTGTCTTGACTCGAACTTGTTCCCCACCGAATACTGTCTGAACTTAGCTAGCACATGCATGATGGCCAACATCTCCTTGTCATATATGGAGTACAATATCTCATGGGGCAGTATCATCCAACTCTCGAAAGCTATGGGGTGCCCTCCTTACATCAACACAGCCCCTACACCAACACTGGATGCATCGCATTCCAGCACAAAGGGTTGGGTGAAGTTTGGGAGTGCCAACACTGGACAGTTACTCATGACTTGTTTGAGGCGCTCAAAAGCCTCCCGTGCTGTAGTTGTCCACTCAATGCCCCTTTCTTCGTCAAGTCAGTGAGGGGTGATTCTAGCTAAGAGAAGCCCTTCATGAACTTCCTGTAATAAGTGCAAACGCCCACGAATCCCCTTAGCTCTTTCACATTCTGGGGCTCTGGCCAATCTCGGATAGCTCTCATCTTCTCCTAATGGACTCTCACACCGTCTACCCCAATGATGTGCCCTAGATAGAGCATCTCAGTCAACTCAAACTTGCACTTGGACAGTTGAGTGTAAAACTGTTGTTCCTCCTGAATGCACAACACTGCCTCAACGTGCTGCAAGTGCTCCTCCCAGGTCCAGCGATAGATTAGTATATCATCGAAGAACACTAGCATGAACTTTCTCAACTGCCCACGAAATACGTGGTTCATGCATGACTGGAAAGTAGCTGGTGCGTTGGTCAACCCGAAGGCATAACCACGAACTCAAAATGCCCATAATGGCACCAAAACGTTGCCTTTGGGACATCCTGGTCCCTCACCCTGATCTGATGGTACCCCGAACACAAATCAATCTTCGTCAAGAACTTAGCCCCCCTCAACTCACCCATCAGCTCATCTATAAGCGGAATGGGGTAGTGGTTCTTCAATGTCTTTGTGGTGAGGGCCCGGTAATCTAGGCACATGCGTAAGGACCCATCCTTCTTATTCACCAGAACAACTGATGAAGCAAAATGGCTGGAGCTGGGCTTAATGTGCCCAAGTTCCAGTAGCTCATGGATAGCCCTCTCTATCTCATCCTGATATGCCTTGGGATGTCGGTAAGGAGTGGTGATCACAGCCTGTACCCTCGACTCCAGCTCAATAGTTTGCTCAAACCCTTGGTCATGCGGTTGACTCAGCGGTATGTCTCCAAACTGTCATGTCGCTTCTCAAATACATTTGTAACTGGGTGTTGCTACACAATTTTGCACAATTTTGGCTAAGGAGGAGAACCGATCATTTTCGACTTAGGGACTTAGGAAGCAATTCAACTTTATTTGGTTGCTAGTTGAATGTGGGGGCCACGCACATGGGAATTTGAATTGGGCCATTCGAATGGCTTGGAGGGAAGTCAAATAGGTGGATAGAGGGGCCCACATGAGGCAAGGGAGGCGCAAGGAGTTATAAGGAGGGAGCAACTCTCATTTTGGGATGGATTCTTACATCTTGCAAACAAATTACTTGACTGTTCGCTCTCATGTTTAGCTGAGTCAACCGGCTGTTTAGCCACGAATCTCTCAAGCGAGAGATTCAACCTCTACTTTTGGGGACCTTCCATGCCCGCCCTAGAGAGGCAATTTCATAAGTATTTCAGGAGTTCTGGGGGTGTGTCACAACACTTCGATTCAACACAGAACTGGGAGTGCATATTTCTGGGCAACTGGGAACTATGTCGGGGGAGTTTGGAACCATTGAGAACAAGTGTTTACCGGGAGAGTTAGTGGATTGAGGGAGCAACAACAGGCCAACATTCTTGGTGAGTTTTTGAGCCAGTAGAGCCAGCATTCCAATAGTTCGAATTGTTGGTCTTGGGGACAACGCAGAGGCCATTCCAACAATCTTCGTGGAGCTTGGGAGCAGGTGCCATAGGCTGAAAGCCCATCCAGGAAGTCAAGGATTTGATAGTAGAGGTTAGCTCAGCATTTTGGGACCATTTCCAGGAGGATTTACAGGAAGTTTCCAGTAGGCCAAGTTTTGCAGTTGTAGCTGAAGTTGGGCTCCAAGGTGGTCGAATTTCAAAAGTCTGAACCAGCCAAAATCCTTCATGGGTTTTTCTCGATTTAGGCCAAAGAGTCCGAGGTTAAAAGCACATAATTTTCTGGGCATTAGAAGTGCACCTCCCAGCCATTCGAACTTCAGCAGAAAGACAACTTTTCGGGGCAGTGCAGTGCAGATTGGTGCAACAGTTGGATAGCCTTCAGTTCAGTGTTATGTAAAAAAATTAGTTAGTTTTAGGTTTATTATTTAATTTTAGGTTAAAGTAGACGAAAGGGCACGATCATAAGATCATGCCCTTTCCCCAAAGGGTGCCCATGGCGATATATAAGCTAGGAAACCCCAATGTAACAATCATCATCTGTCAATTCATCTTTTTAATAAAATATTTATACATATATTTCTATTTATCAAGAAGTTTTCACTTCATCTGGTATCAAAGCATTCTGAACACACGAAGATCACTATGAATTTAAAGTAATGCCGTTTGGATTAACCAATGCACCAGCAATGTTTCAAGCAACCATGAGCGAATTATTTCGTCCACATCTTAGGAAGTTTGTATTAGTATTCTTTGACAATATTCTAATTTACAGTAAAACTTGGAAGGAGCACTTGCAACATTTGGACAAAGTTCTTACACTACTTAAAGAACACCAATTTTACGCAAAAAAATCTAAATGCACCTTCAGAAAGGAAGAAGTATAATACCTTGGACACATTATATCCCATGAAGGTGTAAAGGTGGACCCTAATAAAATCAAAGCTATAAAAGAATGGACTAAAGCTGTTAATATATCCAAGCTAAGAGGGTTCTTAGGTTTGACTAGATATTACCGAAGATTTATTAAAAACTATGCACATATAACTGCACCTCTAACAAATCTTTTAAAGAAGAATTCGTTTCTATGGGATGAGGAAGTAGGAAGGTGTTTTGAAAAATTAAAGGAAATTATGTCTAATGCTCCCGTATTAGCAACACCAGATTTTTCTAAACAATTTATCATTGAGTGTGATGCTTTTGGATTCGGTATATGGGCAGTGTTAATGCAACAAGGACATCCAATAGCTTTTGAAAGTAGGAAGCTCAACAAAGGAGAAAACCTCAAATCCACATACAACAAAGAAATGCTCGCTATCATGCACGCACTAGCTAAGTGGAGGCAATATCTTTTGGGAAGTAAGTTTTCTATTCGAACAAACCACAACAGTCTCCAGCATCTCCTTCAACAAAAAACACTTTCCGAAGAACAACAAAAATGGATTGAAAAAATTGCCGCCTTTGACTTGGAAATACTACATAAAAGAGGTAAAGACAATGTGGTAGCAGATGCCCTATCCAAGAAAGATGAAGAACCAGCACTACTTGCAATTTCGGTGGTTGTCCCTCAGTGGCTTAACGAAATTCGAAGTGAGTATGCCAAGGATCCAGAAATAACAGCAATAATCAATAACCTTCCCAACAACTCAAAATTTGAGTGGAAGAATGATATCCTATGGTATAAGGGAAGAATCTATCTAAATACAAATTCCAAGTTTAAGTTTAAGATACTCAAGGAATCACATGACTCACTGTCAGTTGGACATGTAGGATTCTTTAAGACTTACTACAATGCACGTCAATCCTTCTTTTGCAAGCGAATGAATTGTGATATTTAGAAGTATGTAGCAGAATGTAACACATGTCAAAGGAATACAAGTGAAAATATTACGACACAAGGATTACTTCACCCTTTAAACATTCCAAATTAGAACTGGGAAGAAATCTCGATGGACTTTATTGAAGGATTACCAGTATCTGAAGGAAAGGACAAGATTTTTGTAGTAGTCGACAGACTCACCAAATATGCTCACTTTATGGCAATAAAGAAGTCATACTCAGAAAAAGAAATCGCTGAAATATTTTGGAAAAATGTATATAAGTTACATGGTTTTCCGAAAGTCATTGTGAGTGATAGAAATGCCAAGTTGAAAGGTAATTTCTGGAAGGAATTGTTCAGCCATATATGAACCTACCTAAATATGAGTTCTGCTTATCACCCTCAAACAGATGGCCAAACAGAGGTTGTCAATAAATGTTTGGAGGCCTACCTACGTTGCTACGCTACAGAAAAACAAAATAAGTGGGCTCAATGGTTACATCTTGCTGAGTGGTGGTATAATTCCACTTATCATACATCAGTAAAATGACGCCATTTCAAGCTTTATATGGGTATGAACCCCTGAAATGGAAGGATCTAACTATTGTCCAGACAAATCTACCTGCTGTTAAAGATCAACTAGAAGAAACCTAAAAAATCGTCCAAATATTAAAAGAAAACCTGAATAATGCAAGGAATCGCATGAAGCAACAAGCAGACCGTAACAGAACCGAAAGATAGTTTGAAGTTGGAAAATGGGTATTTGTTAAGCTCCAACCATACAAATAATTATCCTTAAAACAGAAAGGAAAAAACAAATTGGCACCAAAGCTTTATGGACCTTATCAGATCAACAAAAAGATTAGCCAAGTTGCGTATGGTTTACGCCTTCCAGAGACAAGTCGTGTTCACAACGTCTTCCACGTATCTTGCCTTAAAAGGGCACTAGGTAACAATCAAACAGCGCAAACAACGCTTCCATCCTTAGATGATGAGGGAAGAGTCATTCTAGAACCAGAAGGTATGTTGTCTACTAGAGAAAGAAAGCTTCGATATCATACTATCAAGGAATATCTGATCAAGTGGAAGGACTTACCCGAAGAAGAAGCTTCATGGGAAAATGAAGCATTTTGTCAACAACATCCGTCATTACGTATGCTTTGAGGACAAAGCATTCTTTTGAGAGGAGGGCAGTGTTATGTAAGAAAATTAGTTAGTTTTAGGTTTATTATTTAATTTTAGGTTAAAGTAGACGAAAGGGCACAATCATAAGATCATGCCCTTTCCCCAAAGGGTGCCCATGGCGATATATAAGCCAGCAAACCACAATGTAACAATCATCATCTGTCAGTTCATCTTTTTAATAAAATATTTATACATATATTTCTATTTATCAAGAAGTTTTCATTTCATTCAGCGATTTTCTCACCTGGGTTTGGTCATGCTTGTCCATTGAGAAGCCCAGGTGCACCATATTATTATCCATTGTATTTTGCCTTTAGAAAAGTAATAAAATGGCTCAGTAGTTCTTTATTTGCAACTTTTCCATGGGTGTTTAATGTGTATTTCGTTTTTATAATTTGTTGCACAGATTATTTGCTTTATATCACTTGCATTCCTATTTAGGATCATTACACAAACACTGCTGGGTACCTGTCCAGAATGGCTTGTATCTCCGGATGTGGTGGCTTGGGCTTGTCCCCAGCCTCTAAGATCCTCAACTCTACAGCCCACTCAATGCCCCCATGTCTCAAATCAACCTCCATCTCGTGGGTTGAAACAGTCTATGGTGGGTAGAAGTACAGCCCCTGTAACAACATTGGCTTGCCATCCGGCTCTACAAACTCCGTCTCCAACTTCCTCCAATTGATTGTGAATCTGACAAGTGAATAAAGCCACTGGACCCCCAACACCACGTTGGTGTCTGGTACGTCCACCACAAAGAAGTGACCTGTCATGGAGTAGTTCCCCATGGTCACTGTTAAGGCGGGAACGTAGTGTGTGCACTGCATGGTCCCGTCCCTAGGCACAAGAACTGAGAATCCCTCAAACTCCTCAATTGTGATGCCCCTCCTCTGAACCAACTGGGCATCAATGAAATTGTCGATAGCCCCACTGTCCACCAGAACTGATACACATTGCCCCTAAACAGTGTCTCTGTTCGTCGGGGTAAAAAACTTGGGTACCCCATGCAATGATGCAAGGGCCCCTCCGGAAGGTGCAAAGGAAACTCCACCTGTCGGTGTTGGTGCTAGTGGTGGCCCTCCCTCCTGATGTGTTGCGTTGTCATCTCCACCCATCTCAAAATATGTCTCATCCTCTGCATCGCTGTTGAAAAAGACCTTGATGTAATGGGCCTTGCTTGCTACACATTTGTGGCCTGGTGCCCACGGTTCTTGACAGGTGAAACACAACTTCCTCCTTCGGAGGTCTCTCTGGGTCTCCTCATCCATCTGCCCACACCCTTGCCCTTGGTGGTGGAGCCCTGGTGTCTCCTCCCCTCTGTTGGAAACCCTGTCTTGGGGGTAGTGGTGCTCGAGCCCTAGGTAGGGCATCCTGTAGGTCTGGGGCTCTCCCTAACGTGTCCTGCAACATAGTGGGCCTATTGGACCTCACTAATCCATGTAATGGCTTTGCTATCCCCTCCACAAACATGCAAATCCTCCTAGCCTCTGAAAAATCTCACACCATCATAAACAACCTCAGAAACTCCAAAATATATGCCTTAGCACTCCTGGTCTGCTTGGGCCTCGTCAACTCCCCAAAGTACTACTCAGGATCTTTCATCTCAAACCGCTCCAACACCCTCTTGGTGAAATCATCATAAGCAATCACTCTTGCATGTCCCAACGTGGTTAGTGCATGGAACCACCAATCATGAGCTTCCCCCTCCAGATGCAACATGGCAATCTTGATTGCCTCTCCCTCTGTCATCTGATTCAGCTGGAAATAGACATCCAGCGTTTCGACCCATGCTTTGGTTGAGCTCTTGGAAGAGCCATCGAAAGTTGGGAGAAACAACCTCCCCATAGTGTGATGCAAGTCTATCCCCTACGTGTAGCCTCCTCCATTCTATCCCTTGTGCCTATTGTTGCCCTTCAGCTGGAAAAAATCCCTGAAAGTGATGGCTTTCCCAAAATCAGGTCCATAGGATTGATACTCCCAAGAAATAGTCCCCACAAGGCATATCATCCTGTTCCTATTGCCCACCAGCTCCAGATGTTAGGAAAGTGGGAATGGTGGACCTAGGGGGTGTGTTTGGAATAAGAGGCATGTTGGGATTAAGGGATGTGTGTTGCTACGAAGTGCCAGATCCTTTCCCCAATTGGAAATCCCCCTAGACTCCCTTACCTTTGTTGCCGTTGTTATTCCATTGGCCCATTTCTTCAATGTTCTTGGACAAGTCCTGCACTGCCTTCAACAAAATATGAACAAACTCCTCATCCTTGCTCCTTTTGTCTCCCTCATTGTCCCCCACGTTGGTTTCCACAACCTCCGGTTTGGTTGTCACAAGATCTGGGGTAATCTGCAATTGCCTTTCTTTGCTCCTATACCTTTGCCTCTGGTATGTCACGTTTTGCCTATCCTTTGGTGTCATAGACTGCGTTGTTCCCACAAGCTGAGCCAAGTCTATGAGCTTTGATACCACTGTAATATTCCTAGGGATTTTTTACAGTAAATAACAAAGCATGCATAGACATAAAAACCCATAAAACAATAAGCACACAATTAGACCAAGAAATTGCACCAAAAATTGCGTTGTTGATCCATTTTATTAGTAAACAAGGGTGTACAATATGGTGCTGGAAAGAGTGCACCCGGGCTTGCTCAAGGCAAGCTAGCAAAGCCCCAAATGAAAGATATGTCATCCCTCTCCAATCTGCTGCTTCCTTGCCCTGGGTCTGCGCTGAAACTACCTAGAAATACGTTGTTGGCTGAGTAGAACTGTTGCTAGGGCCCTCTCCGGTGATAAAAAAATTCTAGGAAACTAATCTTGGTCTCTCCATCAAATACCAAGAATAACCCACAAAGGATTTGGCCAATGATTGACCTTGGAAATTCAACCCCATTTTCCCTCAATGGCTCAACTGCTGGGTGATTCGACCCACCTGTAATTTTTGCTACAAATGGCCTCCAAAATAGCTGCAATCTCCACTCAATTACTTCCCTAACCTTCTCTCCAAGTTTCAACCTCAACCACCCTTCACTCCTCAACCTCCCGGAGTGCCTCCACCATGAACTGCGCAATCCCTGCGCTGCTGTAGTTAAACCTCTCACTGGAATCAAACTCTCTAGCATTAGTACGAACTGGAAAGGGTAGGACTCCCTCCTTGGGCTAGCACTCAAAGTCCATCGAAGCAAGGGTTGAGATCTCTGCTCGGAGATGCTCGTGTGCTAAACAACACTTGCAGTGTTGGCTTTAGCTCAAGCGTGCTATGTCAAAAGAGAGTTTTGCAAATGATGAATGAATGAGAAATTGTGCAATGTCGGGGCCACCCACATGGGAATTCGAATTGGCACATTCGAATAGCTTGAAGGGAAAGTCGAATAGGTGGATGGAGGGGCCCACATGAGGCAAGGGAGACCGAAGGAGTTATAAGGAGGGAGCAACTCTCATTTTGGGATTCATTCATACATCTTGCAAACAAAATCACTTGACTATTCATTCTGCTGTTTAGTTGAGTCAATTGGCTGTTTAGCCACGAATCTCTCAAGCGGGAGATTCAACCTCTACTTCGGGGGCCCATTTGTGCTTGCCTTAGAGAGGCAGTTCTACAAGGGTTTCAGGAGTTCTAGGGCAGTGACATAGTACCACCAACCAGCGCAAAGCAGAGAGTGTGTATTTCTAGGCAGCCAAAGAATACGCAGAGGAAGATAGAGACCAACAGAGATTAGATTGTTTGCCAGAGAGTTAGAGAGCTGAGATAGCAACAATAGACCAGCATTCTTGCTGAGTTTTACAGCCAGCAGAGCCAACATTCCAATAGTTCGAATTGCTGGGCTATTGGACAGTACAAAGGCCACTCAACATTTTTTCATGGAGCTTAGGAGCAAGTGTCTTAGGCCAAGAGCTCACCCGGGAAGTCAGGGATTGGATAGTAAGGGTCAGCCTAACACTTTGGGGGCATTTCCGAGAGGATTTATAGGCAGTTTCCAGCAGGCCAAGTTTTGTAGTTGCTGCTGAGGTTGGGCTCCAAGGGGGTCGAATTACAGAAGTCTAAACCATCCAAAATCCTATTTGGGTTTTTTGGGGCTTTTGTCAAGGATCCCAAATATAAAGTTTCATAATTTTCTGAGCATAGGAGGTGGGGTTTTAAGCCGTATATTTGCAATAGACATTGTAGAATTGTTGGGGATTGAATAGTGCCTTTGGGGGTCGTTTTTGGGAAGTCCAAATTGGGCCAAATGATTTCTAGGTTTTTGCGGGTTTTGGCGAAGGTGTCTGTGGCTGAAGTTTCATCATTTTCTGAGCATTGGAGGAGTTTCTTGCAGTCCCTTTCTAAGCAGTAGTGAAGTTTACGGGGCAGCGCAAAGCATTAGAGGAGCAATCATTTCTAGCATTTGAGATCATTGTATTATCACTTGGGTTTTGTCACGCTTGCCATTGAGGCAAGCCCAGGTGCATTCCTCCATATTATTGTACTTGTTCCATTGATTAATAAAATGGCTCAGCTAGTTCTTAATTCCAAAGTTTTTATGAGCATTTGCTGATTGTTTATAATTTTTGTATTGTAAATCGTTTTTTCTTTGCATATCATTATTTATTTGAAGCTGAAACATTACAATGGTATCAGAGCATGGTCTTGGCCCAACGGTGGAAAATTAGCCAGAAGATCATGGAAGCTTTGGGTATGAGTGAATAGTGATGGGTGAAACTAGAGACAAACCCATGGCTAAAGGGAAATCCAGTATGCAGAAATTTTGGGGTAGAATTCATTGGGACAATGAGAGGTTGGCCCAGTTGAGGAGGGTGACAGACCAAACCCATCCTCATCCTTACAACAAAGATGTTAGAGGTGAGCAGGTTGTGGGGGTGCAACCATCTACATCGTGTGGGGAAAGTCAACTAGATCAGGGCACCCAATCTCCTGAAAAGGAGAAGACATGACAAAGACAGCTAGAGGGTGAGACCAGGGGGCACTTTTTCTAGTGGAGACCTGGCTTTAGATATCAGGAGCTTGAGGAGGAGGTTGAGCATGATGTTGAGAGCTCACAGGGTAGTGAGGAGCACATCAATATACCCATTGTGGCGTAAGAGTCTCCTTTATTAGAGACCTCTTTGATAGCCCCAGTTGACACCTTGGTGGAGAGGACAAGGCCTACTCGCATAGAGCCATTTGTTGAGGGGGTGCCATCCTTGGAAGAGATGCCAACAATTGTTGAGGTATCTGGAGCCGTGATCGAGTTTACAGGTAATAGATGCCCATGACAGTTCCATCAGTTTTAGGCCGACCTTCTAGCATTAAAAAGGAAGGTCGTGTTAGTGTGAGAGGCGATTCTGCAGTAGAACGAGGAGCTGGAGGGCATGAGAGCGGTTTGTGCGGAGTCCACGGCTAATATGACTCACGTTGGGGAGTAGTTGGATTCCCCACTGGTGCAACTAGAGTGCACATTGGAGCGTGAGACCAACCCTCTTCGGGCATACATAGACGGGGCTGGCAACTATTAGGTTACCTTCGCCCATTGGACAGAGGGAGACAGAGCACCTATTCAGATTGTATGTATTGATTAGGATAGCGAGATGAGACGACCTGAGTTGCACAAGGGGCAACACCCACATGTTGGGGTTGTTCTATGTGCAAGAGTTCGTGCATTCGATCCCTCTCTTGGGGTTGGGTGGCGAGAGATTCTGAGTTGGTACTTGGTGGAGTGGACTATGGAGATGGTAGTGGACCCAAGTGGAGCTCAACAGGCATTTCCAGGCACTAGCGATGCTGGAAGCCCTAACTGGCATTGGGATTCAGGAGGGACTACTTATCATTTCCCATGTATGTCGGTTGAATACAACTAGGATGTGGTGCAGTTGACCTAGCAGTTGAGCATGCACATTTACTAGGGGAGTCTTGGTCAACACTAGTGGCCGACTAGTTTATGGACAAACTCTTTTGGTTTTCTTGGTATGGCATTTGTACACAAGATCACTGGGTGATCAGCATACTCTGGCAGGAGTTTGTCGGAGGAGGTGGCATTAGCAGGCGACCAGACGGTGCCCTGCATGGAGCTAGGGGCTCTTCAATTTTGTGCGGGAAACAGAGGACACAGATGAGCGCAGTAGCGGTGGCATCACTGCTGACGCATAGGGAGAGTCACTTCTCAGATCTCTTAGGGGGGATTTGGAAGGAAGATCCATGCATCGACAGGGATAATGATGCGATGGTGGAGGTGATGATATTGATCGGGTGTGCTTGACACGTAGAGACATAGCTCTAGGCCATCATATCCAGGGATGTGTGTGTAATGATCCTAATTAGGAATGTACGTGATATACAAAACATGCAAACAATCCAACAACTAGAAAAACGAAATATACATTAAGCACCGATGGAATCACTGGAAATAGAGAACTGCTAAGCCATTTTACTATTTCTTCAGGAGAAAAATACAATAGTAAAACAGAATGGTGCACCTGGGCTTGTCTCAATGGACAAGCTTGACAAAACCCAGGTGAGAAAATGTTGAACTAAAGGATGCTACAACTGCTGCACCAAACTGAACTGCACTGCCCCAGAAAATTGCTTTGTCTGCTGACTTCAAAGCGCTAGAATCATTGCTTTCTGTGCTCAGAAAATTATGAGATTTCAGCTCCTTGCTCCTTGGCCTAAACCCAGAAAAACCCACAAAGGAATTGGCCAAATTTCGGCCTCAGAATTTTGGCCCAAATTCCCCTTAGCTCCTCTAGCTGCTGGCTGAGTTGGGACCCCTGTTTGACCCCTTAGATCTACACAAAAAATTCTATAAAATCAAGAATGTGATCCTCGACCAAAACCCAGAAAACCCAAAATGGGTTTCCCTTGGTTCCAACCTTCAAAAATTGACCTTTCACAATTTGGACCTCCTCCAATTTCGAATTCTGTTGTTGTGACTGATCCTATCAATCTCTACTCTCCCAACTCTAGAAATCCTCCTCAAATGGCCCTCCAATTGTTCTCCTACTTCTCCCAGGCCAACTCCAACTCTACAATTCCTTACTTCAACTCTCACGTGAGCCTACTGGTGGCTTTCTATGTAGGCCCCAAATAACTGTAAATCGAACTGTTGGGATCCTGGCTCTATTGGCTCCAAAACTCATAAGAAAGGCTAATCCTTTATTGCTTTCCCAATCCTCTAACTCTCCCGGCAAATGCTTGATCACTGATAGCTCCAAACTCCCCCTGTGTATTCTCCAGTTAGCTAGAAATACGCACTCCCTATTGTGGTTGAATGGTAGAGTTATACAAACCCTTGGAACTCCTGAAATACTTATGGAACTCTCTCTAGGGCAGGCACAGATGGTTCCTCGAAGTAGAGGTTGAATCTTCCGCATGAGAGATTCGTGGCTAAACAGCCGGTTGACTCAGCTAAACAACAAAGCGAAAAATCAAGTAATTTTGATTGCAAGATATAAGAATGAATCCAAATGAGAGCTCTCTCCTCCTTTTATCTTTGTGGGCCTTCCTTGCCTCACGTGGGCCCCTCCATCCATCACTTCAAATTCCCTCCAAACCATTCGAATGGCCTAGTTCA
Source organism: Pinus taeda (assembly GCA_000404065.3). Lineage (NCBI taxonomy): Eukaryota > Viridiplantae > Streptophyta > Pinopsida > Pinales > Pinaceae > Pinus > Pinus taeda. The sequence goes on from APFE030088865.1 coordinate 125,757, forward strand.
AATTCCCACATGGGTGGCCCCCACCTTCCACTAGCAATTAAATTAAGTCAAATTTCCTCCTAAGTCCTTAAGTCGAAAATGTTGGGTTCTTTCCCTTAGCCAAAATTGTGCAAAAATGTGTGGGAGCACCTTGTTACAAATGTGTTTGAGAAGGGACATGACAGTGTGGGAGCATCTAGCGTTGAGTAGTGGTCTATAGGTGGGCATGGAGATGCATGGGGGTGTTGATTTTTGGGAGAATCGGATGTGCTGTAGCCATGAAATTTGGTGGAGAGGCTAAGGCACATGAGATTTCCAAGGCCCAAAGATCATTTGGAGAAATTCCACCTCAATGAAGAGATTAATATAATTAATATTTTTAATGGGTTCCTAAGTCTAAACTTATGAAAATAAAAGTATTAATGTGTATTAATATAATATGGGTGAGAAAGTTCTAAGTGACGAGGATCAAGCCAGTTCTAATCTTAGCCATTGATTAGAGACTTAATCTCGGTCGTTGAATCGTCAACAGGAAAAGTATAAGAGGAGGCTTGAGGGTCAGTTGGAGACACATCAAGAGAGATCAAGAATTCGAGTTTTTGGGGCGAGGTTTGCTGAGGAAATCGAGTTAGTGATCAGTTGCAGCGACGGATAGTTCAGTAAGGGATTTCCACCCAAGGCTGAAGAATACATAGCAGAGAGGTAGCATAGTCCTAGGAGAGAAAGCTTAGGCCCTAGAAGGGTTGACGCTGAGGCAGCAGGAGCTAATGCAAGAAGTCATAGAGGCTGAGGCAGGCAATGCAGAAGGCTATAGAGGCTGATGTTGGGCTTCAGAGGCAACGCTGGGGAGATTCTGTGGGGCAAATTGAGAGCAGATCAACCGAGATAGGGTGACGCAGTTCTAGAAGAGTGCTTGGAGCAGCTTTCACTGCCCAGCACAAGGAACATTTAGAGTCACTGTGGGGTTGATCATCTGATTACTGATTTGCCGGAATATCTGTCTCCAGATAGAGGTACCACTGCCGAGGAAATTCTCTGTTGGGTGAACCATTTCTGGCACCCTAGTTATATTCACGAAATTTGCTTAATAATAAAACCCTCATATCTGTTGCACTGATTTTCCTGCATTGGGTTTTTTTCGGGATGATTGTCCAAAAATAACAGTGTCCCTTGTGTTATGTTTATGTTTACTTCAGTGCGTGATCTGTATATCTGTGAAGGCTGCATTTGTGTTTACTTCAATATTTATGCAATTAAATAACATGTTAATGTAAAGAACAAGTAGGAGATAGTAAACCAGAAATCGCAGTTGGGGTTTCTGATGTGTTAGATTCAGGAATTTTGACATGGTATTAGAGGGATTGCAGATCAGATGCGACTGAAGACACCAGCCAAGGAAATCTGAGAATTTTCAGTAGAGAAACAGCTGTCCCGAGAGACAACGTTGTTCTAGAGCCAGAGATGCAGAAGGAGGAGTGACACAGTGCAAAGAAGGTGACACAGAGGTTCACGTAGTGCGTGCATTAGCACTCTGAGCTAGGTGAAGGTGACGTAGTAGCTGGGAGGAGCCCACGCAATAGTTGCGTCAAGTATCCAAGCCAGTGCAGAGGCAGAGGGGTATAGATCAGGCCTACGCATTGCCAAGTCATCTTTCTCAGCTAGGAAGGATTGACACAATGGCCAGGAGGAGCTGATCCAGCTCTCACTGTGATTGCGCAAAGCCAGAAGGGCTTAGATTCTTCAGTTGCTGAGGCTAAGGGAGCTGAGCAGATTTTGATTTGTGGAGCCGGAGGGACGCTGTTTTTGTGAGTGCAAAACAGTTTCTAAGGAGACTGAACCAAGGTAGAGGGAAGCACTACCTTGACAAATTTATAGCCAAGAAATCCAGAGCCGAGTTGCAGTGGCAAAGGAGGATTGGAGATGAGTGATTCGACAGTTGGTCGGAGGATTTCCGAGAGGGAAATCAAGACCCAGAGGGAGTCTAGAGAAGAGGAGCAAAGATGGCAGCAAATGGATTGAGGGATCATGACAAATTTGGGCGAGGCTTCCAATTTTGTCATCTAAAAGGCTAGGATCCTGGCAATCCTGGATAAACATTGCATCAAGGACTATGCCTTGAAAACTGTATCTGTCCCAGTTGATCGTAATGCAAATGAGAAGTATGAGGAGGCTAAGGCGAAGGCAAAATGCATGATCCTAGACGGGGTCAAAGATCATGTCATACCACATATTGCTAAGAAGAACACAGCAAGGGAGATGTGGTAGATTCTAACCACCTTATACCAGGGCTCCTTCGTGTAGCAGAAGATGTTATTAGAAAATCAGTTGACGTCATATCAGATGTAGAAAGGAGAAGAGATAGATCCGTTCCTTCTTAGGTTGCAAGGAATTCGCGACCAGCTTACTTCCGTGGGGTCTACACCGAATCCAAAGTTCATGGCCAGGACTGCTCTAAATGCAGTCTCGGCGGACTGGGAGATGCTTTTCCAAAGCATTTAGGAAGAGCAACTCTCCCTAGTTGGGAGGAGATGTGGGTAGCTCTTCGACAGGAAGATCTCAGGAGATTGACCAAGGCAGGGAGTAGCAATAAGGGTGTTCGAATCAAGAAAGAGGAGGAGGAGGATATAACTCTAGCATCTGCGGGACAGTAGGGGGTTCAAAAGAGGAAGAAGAAAGACATCTCCAAGGTTAAGTGCTTCAATTGTGGGGAGTTAGGACATTATGCATCTTAGTGCACCAGGAAGAAAGGCAAGGGAGAAGCTTCCGACTCAAAGGCTACTCCAGCAAAGGCAGAGAAGGATGTCGAGACTGATGACGATTGTGCCATGAGTGCTCATGTGCCTCTAGAGAAGAGGTGGGGAGACATAGAGTTGTAGTTGAAAGGAATACAAATGCAGAGGCAGGATCCTTGAGGTGCCCAAACTCTTAAATCACATCTGGCTACAGGAGCCCTTAATGACAGTAGCATGATGACAAGTGTTAGGTGGAGCAAGGTGTGATGGAGCAACAAGGCAGTGCTAGAGTGCAGAAGTTTGTAGCAGCGTAGTGGAGGTTGCAGCAGTGTGAGAGGCACAAAAGAGGTTGCAGCAACACAGTGGTAGCAAAGGGAGCACAGGATAGCAGCAGAGGTGGCTTCAACATCACGAGGCTTCCAGAGTGACCAGCATGTCAATGTTTGGGTGAAGTCAGTTAGTGACTTCTCGGTAACTAAGTTATAGTGCTATGGGCAGCGAGATGCAGCATGTTGAGAGGGAGCTGTAGTATAGATGTAGCAATGGCAGTGTCATGGGTAGCAGTAAAGGAAGCAACGGTGCAGTGGATGTGGGGTAGCAGGCCTAACATCAACACAGAGGACCAATGCGGAGGATCAGTGTGATGCTTCTATGGTGAAGCATTGTTAGAGCACATTCCTCACTAAGAGGGAAGTTTTGATTTTTGGTTGCATCAGATGTGCTCTAGCGTTGAAATTTGGTGGAGAGGCTAAGGCACATGAGATCTCCAAGACCCATAAATCATTTGGAGAAATTCCACCTGGATGAAGAGATATTAAAATAATTAATATTTTTAATGGGTTCCTAAGTCTACACTTATGAAAAAAAATTAATGTGTATTAATATAATATGGGTGAGAAAGTTCTAAGTGATGAGGATCAAGCCAATTCTAATCTGAGCTGTTGATTAGGGACTTAATCTCGGTCGTTGAGTCGTCAACAGGAAAAGTATAAGAGGAGGCTTGAGGGTCAGATGGAGACACACCAAGAGAGATCAAGGATTCGGTTTTTTGGGGCGAGGTTTATTGAGGAAATCGAGTTAGTGATCAGTTGCAGTGACGAGAAGTTAAGCAAAGGGATTTCCATCCAAGGCTGAAGAATACATAGCAGAGAGGTAGCGTAGTGCCATGAGAGACAGCGTAGGCCCTAGAAAGGATGACGCTGAGGTAGTAGTAGTTGACGCAGAGAATGCATGAGGCTGACGCAAGTAGTGCAGAGGGTTGTAGAGGTTGATGTTGGGCTTTAGAGGCATCACTAGGGAGATTCTGTGGGGCAAACTGAGAGCATATCAGCCGAGAGAGGGTGATGTTGTTCCATAACAATGCTTGGAGTAGCTTTCACTATCCAGCACAAGGAACAGTCGGAGTCACTGTGGGTTTGATCATTTGGTTGTTGATTTCTGTCTCTGGATAGAGGTACTACTGTCGAGGACATTCTCTGTTGGGTGAACCATTTTTGGCACCCTAGTTGTATTCACGAAATCTTCTTAATAATAAAACCCTCATATCTGTTGCACTGGTTTTCCCGAGGACGATTGTCCAAAAATAACGGTGTCCATTGTGTTATTGTTTTTGTTTACTTCAGTGCGTGATCTGTATATCTTTGAAGGCTGCATTTGTGTTTACTTCAATATTTATGTAATTAAATAATTTGTTACTGTAAAGAGCAAGTAGGATATAGTAAACTAGAAATTGCAGTAGGGGTTTCTGATGTGTTAGATTCAGGAATTTTCACAAGTGGTGTGTTGTAGTGTGTTGGACTATGGTGTGGAGTGGGAGTGCCTCACATCGCAGTGAGTACATCCGGGGAGTGACAGGTGCAGTTACACAGGTAGGAAGCAAGATGATACAAGATGGCATAACTACAGTCGAGGGTATCCTACAGTGTACAGGGGTAGGTCGTGGTGTACTATGGCATGTCCAGGAGTACTAGGATGATCGGTGGTATGCAAAAGCGTATGGTGCTGCACAACAAGGTCTTGGAGCGTTGCCTCCAGGGACACCCATGGACTGAGATACCGGGCATACCTTTGGGTATAGTTCATCCAAGATCGATGGGGACACAGATGAGCGATACTTGATGGTATTTGCAAGGACTCACACTCTTGACCCTCTTCTACATCAGTTATAGGAACGAGCGATCTAGTTGTTGTCCTTTGACACTCTGGGCACGAGCAGTGGGGGGCGGGCAGTTCACCCAAGATATTTGGATGACACTTGGTGCGATAGAGGGGAGACTTCTCAGTGGGGGCATCGAGTTGGTGCGTGAGTTGACCGCCACAAGTCAAGGGATGAGGTGATCACTGACAGGGATGGCATATTTTCATCACTGATCCTATGCTTGGGGAGCTACTCACAGGGGAGACATGTTTCACTCTTTCCACAGGGCATGTCTGGACCATGCATGAGCAGAGGATATCGTATACGATAGAGATAGTTGTCCAGTATGTATCTGGGTTCCCGACATTGTATTGACACGTTCTACGGGGGGCAGGTAGCTGAACCAGTGGCGATGGTTTGCAGGAGCGGGATTGATCCACATACATTGAGTCGATTGTGCGTATCAGATACCCATCGATTGGTTACATTCAGGGGGTAGCTATTTCGCACACGTGGTTTCCAGTGGTCATCAGTATTATACAGTGGCAGACACTGGACAATTTAGCATGCCTCATATTAGTTCATGATGTATGGAGCCTATATATGGGTGGCGTGTAGGGACTAGAGATGAGGGCCACAGGGATTTCGTCAGTTGTCAGGGCTATACCGCAACAGGTCTACCTATGGGATGCAGGGATTCAGTTGATCGATAGATCTCTCGTGATGAGTGGAGTCGTGGCAAAGAGTGATATAGTTTACTCTTGGGATGACACATGAGGGTTCATAGAGGGTTTCATCATATGGGGAGGAAGACATTCTCTATTGCTGCACAGGTTTGGAGTTAGATTTGAATGGGTAGGCCTTGGTGCCATGGAGATGCCCAAGCAGGATGTGTCTCGCCTCTTTCAATATTCCACCATTGAGCTCCAGGAGAGGAGGACACCGTCTGCACGCGATGGGGAGTATGACATAGTCAGAGTAGCGCAACATCAACATGGTGGCACCACTCCGGGACTAGCAGGGAACGGGGGCATCACAGCTCTTCACAGCTCAATAACCTTTAGGGATGCATTGGTTACTGCAGGGGGCGATCATACAGGTCTTCCATTGGGCTTTAACGAGTCACTAATGGAGCAAGGGACTTGTGGTACTTGCACCAGGCAGGATAGTGAGTGGAGCGAGGGGAGCTTCATGTTGGACAGGATGGCCTGGGATCCTGGTATTGGAGGATTCTTTCATATCAGGATAGTGTTGAGGTCAGGGACAATTCAGTGGCACATCTGAGACCCTGGTACATGTTTCAGTGATAGTGGGGAGCAACAGTTAGAGAGGATGCTCATTCAGGCATTGCTTGAGGACAAGCGATTTTTGGAGCGTTGGAAGAACTTGCCAGATAAGGGCCACTTGGGAGGGTGAGCACATATTGGAGCACCCAACTTTGAGGTTGCTTGAGGGCAAGTAACATTTGGGAGGGGAGGACTGTCATGTCCCTTCTCAAACAGATTTGTAACCATGTGTTGCTCCACAATTTTGCACTATTTTGGCTAAGGAAGAGAACCCATCATTTTCGACTTAGGGTCTTAGGAGGAAAATCAACTTAATTTGGTTGTTAGTGGAATGTGGGGGCCACCCACATGGGAATTCGAATTGGCACATTCGAATAGCTTGGAGCGAAAGTCAAATAGGTGGATGGAGGGGCCCACAAGAGGCAAGGGAGGCCCAAGGAGTTATAAGGAGGGAGCAACTCTCATTTTAGGATTTATTCATACATCTTGCAAACAAAATCACTTGATTGTTCACTCTGTTGTTTAGTTGAGTCAACCGGCTGTTTAGCCACAAATCTTTGAAGCGGGAGATTCAATCTCTACTTCGGGGGACCATCTGTGCTCGCCCTAGAGAGGCAGTTCTACAAGGATTTCAAGAGTTCTGGGGCAGTGACATAGCACCACCAACCAGCGCAGAGCAAGGAGTGCATATTTTTGGGCAGCTAGAGAATACGCAGAGGGAGATAGAGGCCAACAAAAATCAGATTGTTTGCCAGAGAGTTATAGAGATGAGATAGCGACAATAGACCAAATTCCTTACTGAGTTTTATAGCCAACATTCCAATAGTTCGAATTGCTAGGCTAGGGGACAACGCAAAGGCCACTTAGTAGTTTTTCGTGGAGCTTAGGAGCAGGTGTCTTAGGCCAAGAGCTCACCCAGGAAGTCAGGGATTGGATAGCAAGGGTCAGCCCAGCACTTTGGGGGCATTTCCAGAAGGATTTACAGGGAGTTTCCAGCAGGCCGAGTTTTGTTGTTGCAGTTGAAGTTGGGCTCCAAGGGGGTCGAATTCCAGAAGTCTAAACCATCGAAAATTATTTTTGGGTTTTCCTGAGTTTTTGACAAGGATCCCAAATATAAAGTTTCATAATTTTTTGAGCACCGGAGGTGGGGTTTTAAGCGGTATCTTTGCAGCTGACATTGTAGAATTGTTGGGGATTGAATAGTGCCTTTAGGGGTTGGTTTGGGTAGTCCAAATCAGACCAAACACTTTCTGGGTTTTTGAGGGTTTTGGCCAAGGAGTTTGTGGCTAAAGTTTCATCATTTTCTGAGCACCGGAGGAGGAGTTTCTTGTACTCCCTTTCCAAGCAGCAGTGAAGTTTTCTGTGCAACGCAAAGCATTAGAGGAGCAGTGATTTCCAACATTTGAGATCATTGTATTATCACTTGGGTTCTATCATGCTTGCCATTGAGGCAATTCCAGGTGCATTCCTCCCTACTATTGTACTTGCTCCATTGATTAATAAAATGGCTCATTTGGTTCTTAATTCCAGAGTTTTTATAAGCATTTGCTGATTGTTTAAAAATTTTGTACTATAAATCGTTTTTGCTTTGCATATCACTATTTATTTAAGTTTGGAACATTGCAGACACTTAGTGGTCTTGTAAATCATGAGTCATAATAGATCCATTTCCATGATACTCACATACTGCTGCAGGAGATAAGAATGCCCATTAAAGCAAGTCGTTATTGCCCACCAGGGGGATGTCAATAGTGCCATAAAACATAGCACCATGGAAATGAAGCTAAGAAGACTGGCCATGACCATCCACACCACCATGGATCTAGGACACACTCTCACATAAGAACATCTAACATGGCTAATACATGGATATTGACATGCACTCTTTGGCTCACAGTGGTGCTGCCACAAAAATGAAAGTGCTCATTTGTACCCTTGTTGAAAGGGGGTAACAAATCCTTAGGACGCACTTCGCTTAATTTCCTTGGTTTACTTGATCCCTAAGACCTACTAGGGAAGCCTCCCTTGTGTTGAATTGTGTCCATCACTGAATCAAGGAGAGTTGTTACTGGGGTGACAGTGTTAACACTTCCATGTGTTGCACATTTCCTAGGTCACCTAGTAAGAATTTGCACTCGGTGCTAGATTTTGCTATAATTTTGCTATAACAGGAATAAAAGAACTTGTGAGCAAGCTAGCTCCAAGATTTAAAGAATTATTTGTTTTTTATTTTGTCTAAGTGATGGATAAATGTTAGTATGGTTTCTACATGTTTAGCCATATATTCTAGGCTCTCCATTGGAAGTCATTTTGTAGTATGGATGAAAGAAGACAACATTAGGGCCAAAAAAGGGACCTTTATCTTATTGGAGAGGATTCAAGTAAGCTACCTACCTATTCCCTTTTGTGCCATTTGTATTAGGCAGGAGAACATTATACATTCTAGATCCTTTGATTAGATGTATTTATAAGCAATCTTTGTACAAAGGCCACCCTTTATTGTTGTTTTGAGTAGTAGACCCTGTGAAGATCTTCTCTACCATCAATTTGTAAGATATACCAACCAAAATTGGGGTTTGTTTGTGCACATCAACTTGGTTTCCTATCTTCCCCTATCTCTTTAATAAAATTGCCCTGTGAGATTACTCATGGCCGCATTGCCCAAACTAATGAACACACTAGTCTCTCTCTTGTTTGTCATTCCCCCACAACAACAAACTCATTTCCATTCTTTTCTGTATTTTTTTGTGTTGCTAAGCTTTTTTATACTCCCAATACATACCACATACACATTAATCTTAGTAACTTATAAGGAAACCTCCTTTAGTTAGTATTCCATTTACCATAACCTAAAGTGCAGAGAATTGGTCAGGTGACAATGGCCAATCTCCCAGTTCTAGAAGGCTAGTGCCCTATCCTTGGACTTTAATCTAAAGGTGCTAGTTTGTGTGGTAAGAGAAGGTACAAGGAAGATGAATAAAATAAGGTAATATAATTTATTAATGATCAACAAGTGACCATAAATAGGTCAAATGAACCGCTAGTTACACCAGAAACATGTGTAGTGGGAGTGCAAGTCTAGCTCCTATAAAAACATATATATCCTCTAAGGTCAAAAACCTAGGATTTAAAATCTATCTTCAAAGAGACAAATAGATAGAGATACAAGGATGGGAGTCCAAAAAAGAGAGGAACATTCGTAGGAACCTGAAAAAAATGTCTTGACTAGGGGTTCTTGGAGGATGTGCTCAAGCACTGGAGGAGTCATTAACTGTTGATTTGGAGGGGAAGTTGCTAACCTCAAATTTGCACTGACACTCAGTGAATCTCTCCTACCATTTGAGGCCAAAGTGAAGAAATCCCTAATGGAGGACTTCCTTGATGATCGAATGGATCTGGAAATGGTGGAAGATGTGGATACAGGACATTTCCTAGAAGAGGCTGCTCTCTATTGAGAACTAAAAGAGTGTGGAGGGTGTCAGGTTTGAACAAAAATGTTGTCTTGAGTGTGGATCTGACTTTGTTGCAAAGGTCTAACATGTGGAGATTGGTGGTATCACTAGTGCGTCACATATCTACTACTTACATAGTTACAATCATAGATGGAAGTAATAAAAAGTGATGTAGGGTATTATTATAAAATGTAAGGACCATCAATGTACTTCGTAGTGTTTCACAAGTCTCATGGGGAATTATCGGGAATGATCCAACTCTTGAGTCTCAGCGTTTCTTTCAAATCTTTATATACTAGTTGACGAAGAATTGAAAACTTGGATGATCACTAACTGTAGACTCAACTCTGTCCGTCAACTGAATTACATAGTAAATGGAGACATGAAATGACACTTTATAATTTTACATTCACGATATATCTATACCACTGCCATCGTTTTGAATTTTATAACTTGTAGTCAAACATTAACAATGTTAGCTAAATGAAGCGAAGCAATTTTTTGCTTGTTGCTACTTTAAGTAGACTAGTTTACCTTTACACGATAAATTGCTTTTGGCTCCCCAGTGGGTGCTTTCAAACAGAGAATATTTTTGTAAAAAATTAGTGTAGTAAATGAGCAAAAAGAAACCATGTTTGCACTTTTACCAATGTGGTAAGTTTGCACTTGGATAGGCAGGGTATTCATACTGTATGCCTGCCATGAATGAGTGTAATTAATGTATAAATGTACGGTTAATTCTTATGGAATGCTTCCTCTCTCTTTCTATTGTAGCGCGATGACATCAAGAGGGAAGGGAAAAATGTAATTCAGCCTAAAGTTGAGGTCATCAAAGAGCGATTTATGCCTGTCAAGACCTGGGTAAGTTAATGTAATATATTAGATTGCCTTTACAGTCAAGCAATGTAAATTATTAGCTGCCATCTTTGATGATTTCTATCTCTTATTCATGTCATTTTCTAACAACGAATGATTTGTGTATTGGAATCAATCACGGTAAGTGTTTCTAAGCATGAAATGTTTGATAGGATAATTTCGTTGCTAATATCAGACTACGAATGGTTTTTTACGTTCTTATGTGATATTGTTTGATTGTGTTCGATTGGTTTGGGTAGTCAGTGATCGTAAGGCTAGACATTAATCTTCCTTTCTGATACTTGAAAGAAAATTTACTTTTCATGATTTAATGGTAGTTTAGGTGATATTGACAAGATTATTTGACACAAGTGGTTTGGATTGAAAATATTTAGATTTTTCTGAGGCTATATTTTTTTACTGTTTTTGGATTATGCATTTAGGTTAACTGTGCAATATTTGATATCACAGCAATTCTGTAGCCAAATACGTTAAGTGCTCTCTTGGAAGGAAATCCTAGTATTTCCATTTTCCCTTTACATGAAAATTCTTTTAATAATGTTGCCTTGTTAGCGTTATCCTGTTAACTGTTTTTCTTCCTGGTCCTGATGGTTTTGAATAAGAGATTTTTTTTCTGCCATGCTTATTGTATATGTAGTTTTTTTGTGATGCTTTCTATTTGCTTGTGATACTGTAATTTTTTGTTGTGTTCCCTGTATCCCTATCACCCTTTTGTTCCACTATCTGGACCTAGTAGATGTTACTTTGCAATCCCTAAAGCAATCGTGCATTGTGCTGTATTTCATTTCAATTTTTTTTCAGCTTAACAAGTCCTTTTACTGGTCTTGTTGGTGTCCTGAATCTACCTCTTGCCTTATGGGACTTTCCACCAGTGTTCTTGTTCTCATCCTAAACTCAATTCTTCCTTGCTGCATAAAAGTCTTTCACAATTCCCCATCTTTTTACAGTTTAAAAACTTGCAAAAGGAGTTGTTACATCTCCTTTTAGCAGGGGTACATTAGTAATTTTTTTTATGAACAGAGCAGTTTGTAGTATTGTATAGCCTCTCTGCTTGATCTGGTTATATTCTGATCTTTGAGTACTTTCACTTTTCCCAAGGCAGCTCATGTTGTTTGAGTCACGTATATCAAGGCATTTGTGACACCTCTTGAGGCAATTTTGGGGTTGTTTATGGACACTTGGACACCTCCTTTGCATCTCACATGTAACATTGTTGGGCACTGTCCTTATTGGTCACTTTTGAGCAGATATTCACATAGTTTGAGGGCCAATTTGCACACATGGCAGCCATGGGGTTTTATTGCAGTCTTTGGATGACTTGGAAGGGCTATATGGATGATGTGTCACTCTCTTAGTGTGCTTGGGATGATGTGAATGTAGCCTGGACAAATCATCCTGAAAAATAGTGAACTGAAATAAGGATTAATTCTATTAAATCTTGACATCACTTGGCTTTATGAGGGTTTTACGACCCAAATTTTGACTTGTTCAAGAACTCATCATGCTTCATGGGATGCTTTGTTAGTTTTTGTAGCATCAGACGTGTTCTAGCCGTGGAATTTGGTGGAGAGGATAGAATACATGTATTCTCCAAAACCCAGAAATCATTTCTGGAAATTCCACCTAGAGGCGACTTAATTAAAATAATTAATCAGTTTTTTGTATTTCCTAAGTCTAAACTTGGGAAATATGATTAATTAAAGGGTATTAATCAAGTCATGGTGACAATCTTCTAGAAAAAGACTTGGATCGAGTTCTAGTTAATCTTAGCCATCGATTAAGTTTTAATCGTGGTCGTTGATGTCTCAACGAGAGATTATAAGAAGAAATTTGATGGGGCTTGGAGAACGCATACCAGTAGTTCGATTTCACTGGCAGATTGATTTCCAGAGTAGCAACGCTGAGTTGCTGGAGAGAGAGCTAGTGAGCTCAAAGCAGTGAGAGGGGTAGGGATAGTAAGGTCGGAGGAAGTTTTTCCAGTTCCGGTGAGTGCACTGCAGAGAAGCAGTGAGTGCCACAGATAGGCAACGCAGAGCCACACAGAGGCAACGCAGTGCTTCATAGGAGATTTTGTATTTTGTTGGGGAGAAGTAGTGATTCAGTGCCAAAAGCTGGAGAGAGAGTCTGGAGGCCAGGAGGATCCATCTTCCAGAGAGCAGCTGATCAGATAGCGAGAGGGAAAGCAGTTCTGATTTGTGAGGATGTAGTACTGCGTAAGCTGACGTAGTGACTGCGCAGTGGCAGCAAAGTGCAGCTCAACTTGAGCCAAGCTCAGTGTCAGATCACTTGTGGGAGTGAGATTTTTCTCACTAGATTTATTGTCAGTTCTCTGTATGGATTGCTAGATTTGAGCATCCATAGTCTTGTACTCAGATTTACTACTGCATAATATTAAAACCCTCAGCTACTACACCAGTTTTCCCGAGCTGTGTCTTTTCGGGGACCTAGTCCAAAAATAACTGTGTATTTGTGTGTGTGTGCAACTATTCTTCCAACATTTTTACTTTTTCTGCAATATTTATTTTTTGATTGTTGCAGTGTATTTGTTTCGATATTTTCTGTAGCACACAACAAATAATTTGTTTAATTAACAAATAGAAGAAATAACATTAGTTGTTGCAATAGGACTCAGGTTTCCAAATTTTTACATGGTATCATAGAACATATTGAATTCAGAGAGCTCAATTGTAGGCTAGAGAAGGAGCTTCGAAGCACTAAGTAAGTATTTGTTTGAAACCCTAGGGGCTGCGCAGTCCCTTTGGCCAGGCAGGAAATTTTTTAGGAGAAGTTTATTTCTCTGAGAGAGTCGACAGAGAATAAATTTTCTAGATCAAAGATTACCAGAGGCAGAGGAGAAGCAGTATTTTCGTTGCAGAGAAGATCTTCAGCTGGGACGCAGTTATTTTGCATTAGTTTGTTGGTGCAAAATAGCGTTAGGAGGAAGGAAGAGCACAAATAGAGGGAATTATTTCCTCAGGGAACTTCTTTCACTATAGAGCAACAGTAGTTGTGAGCATATTTGCCCGCTCTAGCAGGGAGTGTGTAGAGCCAGTCAGCAGCTGTGCAGAGGAGAAGAGGAGTTTGACATTTTCAAGAGATGGCATCAACAGGGCTGACAGATCAGGATATGTTGGACAGAGATTCGAACTACGTGATCTGGAAGGCAAGAATTTCTTGTCTTATAGATGAATACGATCTCAAAGCCTACATCGATAACGTGGTATCTGTACATATGCAGATCAGTTGAAGGCCTACAAGGAGATGGAAAAAGCAAAGAGGTTGATTCTCGATGGGGTTTGAGATCACGTGGTGTCTCACATAGATGGCAAAGATACTTCCAAGCAAATGTGGGAAGCTCTCGCTAAGCTATACTGGGGATTTTTTGAGCAGCGGAAGATGTATCTTTAGAAGAAGCTGAGATGTACGAGGATGCAGAAAGGGGAGCACATAGACCCCTTCCTCACTAGGATTCAGGATGTCCGAGACCAACTGTTTGTAGTAGGGTCAGTGCCCCAGCCTACAGAATTGGTGCGGTTAGCTCTAAACAACATTTCCAAAGGCTAGCAGGTCTTCGTCCAGAGTATTCTCGACAAAGACAAGTTGCCAGAGTGGGATCGAATGTGGGCTGATCTGCAGCAAGAGGAGATGAGGCGAGATTTGGTGAAGAGGGCCATCAGTGGTAGCAGCAGCAACTGTGGGACGAAGTAAGTGAAGGAAGAGGAGAATGTGCCCTCGCATCAAAGGGGCAGCAGGAGCAGTGCAGGAGAAAGGACCTTTCCAAAGTCAATTGCTTCAAATGTGGTGAGCTTGGCCACTACAGCACCCAATGTCCTCTCAAGAAGAAGGACAAGGAGGAGAAGCAGGACTAGGCAGCAACTCATGCAGAGATCGACACACTGTCCTCCAGATTGGAGGAAGAGTTTTCCATGATCATTGATATACCTCCGAGAGTGAGGTGGGGTGATATGGTTTTGTAGCCCTAAAGAGCTACAAGATGGGCAAGATTCTTGAGGAGGTCCACCTCTTGAATCAAAACCTTACTACGGGAGCTCACAGTATTTCAGTAGCAGCATGGATCAGTGGCAGATGGTGCAGTCAGATGCCAAAGTGACAGATGTAGTGGCTAGTAGCAGTCAGATACTGGGTAGCACAGTGCAGAGTTGGTAGCAGTGCAGTTGGCACAGAGTAGAGTCAGCAACAACGCAAAGACTGGCAACAGTCAGAGACTCAGGAGACAGATGCATCATATTGATCACAATTGATTAAGTATTTTGGATGCTTTTCAATTGCAATTGTTGCAATTGCAACAACAACAGATGGACAGGGAGTTACAATGTAGATGCAGTGTTGGCAGTAGTTCAACAGGGCCAACAATAGCACAGATACAACGTCTATCAGAGCTGTGCAGTAGCTGGTGGGGAGCAGTAGCCAGACATCAACGACGTGACAAGAGTTGGTTCTGAGACAGGGTGTTGCTTCAGTGGGTTGCAGCACTAGAACACATTCCTCGCTAAGAGGGAGTGTTAGTTTTTGTAGCATCAGATGTGTTCTAGCCACGAAATTTGGTGGAGAGGCTAGAATACATGTATTCTCCAAAACCCAAAAATCGTTTCTAGAAATTCCACCTAGAGACGACTTAATTAAAATAATTAATTAGTTTTTAATATTTTCTAAGTCTAAACTTAGGAAATATGATTAATTAAAGGGTATTAATTAAGTTGTGGTGAGAATCTTCTAGAAAAAGACTTGTTTGAGTTCTGTTAATCTTAGCCATCGATTAAGTTTTAATCATGGTTGTTGATGTCTCAACGAGAGATTATAAGAAGAAACTCGATGGCACTTGGAGAACACACACCAACAATTCGATTTCCAAAGTAGCAGTGTTGAGTTGCTGGAGAGAGAGCTAGTGAGCTAAAAGCAATGAGAGAGGGGCAGGGATAGTAAGGCCGAAGGAATTTTTTCTAGTTCTGGTGAGTGCACTGCAGAGCAGAGAGGCTGCGCAGTACTTCAGAGGGGATTCTGTATTTTGTTGGGAAGAAGCAATGATTTAGTGCAACAAGTCGGAGAGTGAGTCTGGAGGCCAAGAGGATCCATTTTCCAAAGAGAAACTAATCAGATAGTGAGAGGGAAAGTAGTTCCAAGTTGTGAGGGCGCAATACTGTGTAGGCTGACGAAGTGACTGCATAGTGGCAACAAAGAGCAACTTAACTTGAGCCAAGGTCAGTGTCGGATCACCTGTGGGAGTGAGATTTTTCTCACTAGATTTATTATCAGTCAATTCTCTATATGGATTGCTAGATTTGAGCCTCCATAGTCTTGTACTCAGATTTACTAATGCATAATATTAAAACCCTCTGCTGTTGCACTGATTTTCCCAAGTTGGGTTTTCCCTGGGACTTAGTCAAAAAGTAACTGTGTATTTGTGTGTGTGTGCATCTATTCTTCCAACGATTTTATTTCTTCCGCATTATTTATTTTATGAATGTTACAATGTATTTGTTTCGATATTTGCTATAGCACACAACATTTAATTTGTTTAATTAACAAGGAGAAGAAATAACATCAGTTGCTGCAATAGGATTCGGGTTTCTGAATTTTCACAGGTATGACCATGGGCTATGCTTTGGAGCATTATGTGGGGTTATTGGAGTATTATTTGAGGCTTTTATTGAACTATTTTGAAGGAGGTCACGCCTTTCTATTGGATGTCATTGCAACTGTTCAGTGGTTTTGAGACTAATTTTTGACTTAAAAAGTCATTCCCATACTTCATGAGGACCCCTTGCTCCAAGGTATGGGCATGGACCATCTTTTGGGACATTTGTTGGAGGTCTTAGACCATTACATTGCATTGTTTATGGTGTTGTATGGTGGAGCCTCCCACCTTTAGAGTCATATTACCACATTTCCATGAGGTCATTGCACTAGAGGAAGGAGGAAATTGGAGCCTTTTGACTTGGAAGAGATTTCTTCGCACTTGGGCCGCCATCTTCCATGGAGACATTGACCATTTAAAACACTTTGGACCACTGGAGGCTTGGTGTGGCATCTTGGACATTCATCTTCTACTTGGGAGGATTGATCTTGGTTATGGGGCATTTACTATCAAATCATTATGCATGTGGCTTGACCACATTACTTTTTATGTTGTGTTATTTTACTCGAGTTTAGGGGCTGGTCAAATTTAGTTTTGTTAGGTTAGGTCAAAGGACTTAAATCAAATAATCACATTTTATTGTAAAAGAATTAAGATCTCAATCTATAAATAGAGGATAGCTTCCTCATTTGTACTCATGGTTGGATTGTGAGAGCACTCTCTTTGTATTGTAATGGAAATATCATTGTGGGAGCATTTTTGTTGTTAAGGGCTTATCTATGTGGCGAATATTTTTGTCTTAGAAGTTGCTCTTTCTTGGTTATTTCTTCTACATCATTAAAGGCATTATTGTTATTTTTCAAGACTACAATAAGGCTACAAATATCGATCCATTTGAAGGGCAAGTTGTCACTTGGAGGGAGGACATCTATAGGGTCTTCTCACATGCTCTCCTTTGTTGGTTTGGGGTAAGTTTAATCCTCCTTACTAGGTCATACTCTAAAGGTCCTTGGTGAGATCATACTCTATTTCATGCCATAGTCATTTTTTTGGTTGGAGGCCTTCCCCTTGGAGGGATCCCTTTTGATGGGGCTATGACCAAATTGTTTAATTTAGCTATCAAGTTCTAACCTCTTGCCCTAATCCATAAGCACCAGATAATTGAATCAAGAGGATTTTCTTCTTATTCTCATCTTTCCATTTTATTCCTCTTGACTCCATAACCCCAATAGAATATTGACATTCATTAGAGAAGTTTTGAGGTAAAAAATGGGCCTCAAAGCAAAAATGTACAACAAAAATCAACTTTATAAGAACCAATAGGATTCAATATGATGATGTCAACCATGGGGTATGATTCACCATTTTTGGAGTAAAAAGGAAAAAAAAAACTACTTTTTCAATTCGTATTTCAACTTATCTCCCTACGATTTAACCCAAATTTTGAGTGGGGGCACTTGTGCGATGTGGAATTTAGTTTTGCATCTAAGGAATAACCTTGCCACATACTTTCAATAGACCCCCTACTACACAAAAAATGTGAAATGCATGAAAAAACATGATTCGTGCATTTCATATCTTTCGTGTAGTAGGGTCATCGAAAGTACGTGGCACGATTATTTCTTAGATGAAAAACTAAATTCTGCATCAAATGAGTGCTCCTACTCGAAATTTGGGTAAAATCGTAGGGAGATAAGTTGAAAAGGTAGTTTTTTCTTTTTTCCCTCCAAAACTTGATGAGGTAATCTAATCTTATTTTATTATTTCCACTATTATTTTATAATATTCATTAGGAGGCCCATTTTAGATCTCCAAAATTTCTCTAATAGATCTTCATATTTGTCCATCACCTTTTCCCCATTTTTACCAAAAGCCCTAAAAATAGTCAAAAAATATGTTTCACTAAGGCTGCCATTGACATCATCTTGTGCCTAATTGACTATGCCTTAGTGATTCTAGTATGGAAGACCCCCTTAAGTTGGAGCACAATCAACAAAAGGCAAGAGGACATGTTTAGGTGACAGTGGATGGCCTTCCTAAAGGTTCTTGTTAGATTATGCATTATGGATAGGGGATTTTATTATGCACGTACAATTTGGGTAGTAAAAGGAATAAGGAACCAAGGATAATGCAATGTGCAATTTTAGTGTGAAGTTTGGAGTCTAAACCTAACTATGATTGTAAGGTGATAGCCTCGTAAATCTCTACATCTACAATTTTAGATGAACAAGTAGCATTGGTTCCTCTCTTTCTACCTTTGCAATTACATTCTCTTTCCTATTTGTAGTCAATGTTGGTTGGATGTGTTTCTCAGTCACTTATAGGTCTCTTTTTTTTTCTCATTGCTAATGGTGGGCTAAAAATTTTGTGATAACCTTTTTCTCTTAGAACTAGCAACCTTTCTTGAGCATATGTGTTCATGCATTCTTTAAGCTCAAGTATAGAGGTTGCTCCTTGATGTGCAAATCACAAGTTTTAAATGATTTTTGTTATGGTTATATTCTAGGAGCCTTGAATGGACTTTTGTGAAAAAACCATGCATCCCTAGTAGTTTTGAAATATATATCTTGGAAAGTAGTTTAAGACTAGAGCTTATCGTTCCTTCAATTAAACATTATATTAGGCTAACTTTTCCTAGTAATGAAGGCCATGAGTCGATTGTAATTCAACATCAAAGTCTTCTACTTGTCCTCATTGATATCAATGGAATGCAGTTCACATCAATGTCCTCATTGATATCAATGGAATGCAGTTCACATCAATGTCCTATTATCTACTTGCCTTCTTTTTAAATTTTGTCAAAATGAAAAATTTACAAGTTCAAAAGCCATGACTCCAAAACCTAAAACCCCAAAATACATTTTTAATGAATAAATGATGATGAAGAACTTTATCATCCATGGATATGGTTCACAATAGATAAAGGGGCTTCTAATTACAACCAACAACATTCTAAAAGAACTAGTTAGCAAATGGTTCAAGATGCAAGCAAATATCATGCAAAGTAAAATATTGCCATATTGTGAGTTGAGTAATGGTAATGCCTTGTAGCAATCCTCCTAAGGAAAAGGCATAGAGTGATATTATTTCTTTAACCATGGATGATCCAAGTGGATGTTGGTCGCCACCCACCTATCCCACTTGGACCCCCACAGCTGTCTCTTTCAGTTTTTCAGTTTCTGTAATTGTAGCACAATTTACTATTTTTAGCAGTTTTTCGAGTCTTGAACTTCCAGAGCCGTTTTGAGGCCCTAAATGATGTTTTTTGGGAAATCTGGGAGTAACATGGGTCTGTGGACCGATGTTGCTCCTCCCAAAGTTGTAGTGCTCAAATAGATCTTTCTAACGAGCTATTGTACGCGTCAAATGAAGATCGGGTGCCAATGTTACGACCCCAAGAAGTTGATGTACCAACTTACCCAAAATGGGGCCCACAATTTGGCATTTCATCTTTTAGGGTTAGGTTTTGGGATGTTAAGGGTTTTCCATTATTTCTCAACAATAAATGGGCCTTCGAACCTCATTGCAACACAGTTCAGAGGCATGTAGCCGCAACATCTCTTCTCAAAGATAAGCTACCATCGCCCTAGCTGTTTATTTCCATTTCTATTTGTAAGCATATTTCAGTATTTTACATTAATGAAATGAAGTATTATTTCCACTACATCTTTGTGTTTATGGTTATCTCTGTAATTTGTTGCGTTCATGTTTAAATCTGGATTAGTGGTATCAGAGTGGTTTGCTTTTTCTCAATTTTTCTTTGTATGTCCTCAATGAGGTCAGGATATAAGGAGTTAGGGCTTGAACTAGTTGAACCTTTACAAGACTAGCCTCAAAAATCCTGACGGCTTCCCATGGCGAATGAAAAGAAAGACAAGGGGGCATGAGATCCTCTCAAAATCTTGCTCGAAGAAACCCTCGAGCGACAAAGGAACGCAATGATGGACAACTTGGCTCAGATCCTTTAGTAGCTACCCAGAGGCGATGCATTGACTTCCAACAGCTACTTTGGAAACACCACACCCTTTAAGGTACAAGTTAATTTTGAAATCCCCATCTTCGAGGGTGAGATAAATGGTTAAATCTGCTAGATGGGTATTTTTCTGTTCACGATTTTTCCAGTCGGGAAAAAATTATTTTCGCTTTTCTCAAAGCAACCCCCCATGTCAAGGATGAAGGTACGGGCCTCACTATTTTCAGCCGCACCCACTTGGAATTCATTCCGGGATGCCATCAAGGAGCAGTGTTACCCTGTCAAGAACTATGAGGACAAATACATCAAATGGACCACGCTGCGGTAGGGAAGGGACCAAGACGTGCCAGAGTTCACAAACATTTTTCATACCCTTTGCACACAGTTGGGTTTTAAGGACTCTAAGCTACATTTGGTACTCAAATACCGCGACTGCCTATACAGATACGTCTAGGAAGAGATGGAGTTCCTGAACTTCTCCTCGCTTGGCAGGGCGTACCGATACGTTATCAAAATCGAGCAAAAGTTCAAACAGAAGAAGCGAGACTTTGGATCTGCGAATCTAAAGACGAAAGGACAAAGCTAAGGCGGGGTGACCCAAGACAACCCCTCGAAGCTGCAAGAAAAGAACAACACCACGAAGTCGAAGCAGGACACAGGGAAGTGGTGTGAGTTCCATAAGAGCCCCACTCACAGCACAAGTTAGTGTTGGACCAAGCAGTTGTCGGTGGTCGAGTTGAAGGCTTCAGAATCAGAGGCATGTTTCGGCCTTGAGTCAGAGCCCGACAAGGGGAATGGCAAAGAGGAGCAAATCATTGATGTGGAGCCCCGCGCCACTGTTGCCACCGCCAAGGTCTAGAAGAATGAGCCCGAAGATCTAGAGGAGGGGCAATGTCTTTTCCACTCATAGATGTGGGCGAAGGCTTCGCCGCTGCAATTCATTGTTAACAGTGGGAGCCTGTTGTCGCACAAATTGTCAAGAGAACGCTCAGACCAGGGGCTGTCACCCTGATCCCCGATCTCTCCGTGAAGCCTGTCTCCCGCGGCTAAGGGGGGTAGACCCTATAGGATAATGGATGACCGACTGCGAATCAGTTGGGTTGGGAGACACGAGGGAAAACAAGCACTTAATTGATTTAGAAGTTAATGAACCAGTGCCTTATGGAGTTAATGATTAAATGCTTAGATGTTGTAGAAATATATACCATGTAAAACAAACATTTATCATCAAATAACTTAAGCAATGCAAGATATCCAGTAAATTCACAATGCTTTAAAATGATCCAGCAATTAAACTTAAAGAAAAATTAAATGCTTTAAAAGATCACATAATTTAAATGCTGATCAGTTGCCACTTTCACATAGCTAACTTTAACTAAACCTTTAAATGCATTTAGCCATAGAGAAATGGAACATAAATACTGCAAAATTCGCCCAAAATGAAATTTCCAAGATTTTGTTAAGCCTTCTCAAAATATTTTAACCTTTTTTTTTGTTTAATTTTCTTTACTTCTAACGAAATTAAATCTAAACTAAAACAATTCAAAACCTAAACTATAAGAATTTTTTTTTGTCTTTTATAATTTTTATGATTTTTTAATTTTCTTATGATTTTTTAAAACTCAAAACAAAACTAGAAAAAATGAAAAATAAAATCTAATCTAAAACTATAAAAATCAAATCTAAATTAAAATCTAAAATGTAAACTTTAGTGTGAAACGAAAATTAATTTTATTTTTATTATTTTAAAACATGAAAGAAAACATACCTAAACCAAAACTATGTAATAAATTAAATAAAGCTTAAATCTATAAAAAAAAAATGCTAACTTAAAGCTTTGATAAAATTCTAAATCGAATAAATCAAAATCTAAGTGAATAATACAAAAATTAAAATCGAAAATTAATTTTTTATGATTTTCAAAAGCTTTATAATTTTTTATGAATATTATGAGTACATTTTTAAATGAAAAACTAAAATAATTTAAATCCTAGTTCAAATCTAAAACTATATTAAAAGAAATCTAACTAAAAAAATTCCTAAGTCAAATATACAAGGAATCAAATAAAAGCTTAAAAAAAAAATTACCCTAACTAAATTATAAAGAAAATCTAAAAAAAACTAAACACTACCTTTTATTTTTCTGTTATATGAAACTAAAACCCAAAAGCTAAAACCCTATTTACGTTAAAACTAAAACCAAAACGTGGAAACCTATCCCGTGATCAGAAAATATTTCAAAAAAAAAATTGTTTTTCGCCGTAGGAAGGAGCTGACACGACGGTGGAATAGGTTTGATCAGGCTGCAGAATAATGACGGGGAGAAGATTGCAGCGGATGGAGGACGTAGCAACGCGATGGTGCGAGTTCAATGAAGGCAAGCGAAGGAGTGATGCAGATACAACAACACAACTTTAGGAAGGTTGCAACATTGGAAAGGTAACGTGTTTTGAATTTTGCTTGCAGGTAGAAAGGCGGAAAAAACTGCGTGGAGAGAAGGGACAGGCAGTTGAATGGAGATGATGCAATTGATGGATTGGTTGGAGCTGATTGAGCAGTGATGAATCTGCTGAGGAGGAAAATGTGTATTGCTTGCAGGTTGGATAGCAGCGGTGAGGCAACTATGTGAAATGTTTTGCAGGCAGCAAAGATGTAACCGCAGCGTGGAGAGCGAATGGGTAACTGCGGAGAGAATGAAAAATACGTGGGAGAAATGCCGCTTTGGTCTGGTGTTTGCAGGAGGCAGCCACTTGTTTGCGGGTTCTGGCAGCAACAATGGAATGGACAGCGAGCAGAGAGTAATTTGTTTGGACAGCTGAGGGAAAAACGACTTGAAGAGGTGCGGGTTTTCTCTGCAATCCCACCAGGCAACCAATATTTAAATAAAATACTTTCCAGGGACTGATAAAATTATTTGATCCACTTATCTTCAGTTTTTGTAGATGAAACCATCTCAAAAGATTTCCAGATCTGAAAGCAACAAAATTTAAAACCCTTGAACAGCCAAAACGGAGACCTTGCAAAAAATAATTTTTCCACAAGATTTTATCTCAGACCTGCAACCTGCAAATGGAAAACAAAAACCCAGAAAATATATGCAAGGATTAAAAATGAAACCCTACAAACCAGCTACGAATTTACAGCTTTTGACTCTTAAACAGCCAGATTTATCAATAATCAGCAGTAATATTATCAAAATTCCAGATTTGTTATGAAATACTTCAGAAATCTCCTAGGAAATTAGAAAACAAACTTAAATGATAAACCCACGATCGAAACTGGTTGGGCTCTACAAGAAAATGCTTGCGGGAGTTGGTTGGTTCAGCCGAGAACTTCCCCAAATGTCCATTGATCTTCTTCAATAAGGGTTTCCTGCACAGCTCACTTCAACCATCAATAAAGAGAGAAAAATAGTACTAGATCTCAAATGCAATGGAGATCCCTGCCATTATTTCAGAAATTCTAATACCATTCAAACCCTAGCAAGTGAACAAGATACCTGTGTTCAACAATACTCTACAATAAGCTATTACTAATGGCTGAAAATCAAAATATGCAGAAAATAAAATAGCTCACAGCACTTCAAGAGAGTAACACCAGCAAGATTTCAACCCCAAAGTCTTTCTTTATTAGCACCAGAAACAGTTTACAAGAGAGTTTCTTTAGCACAAGACTCACAGATCCAATCTGATCTCAAATGACCCCTAACACCCTATTTAAAGGAAAAATTCCCAATGGCTAGTTCAAGTGATCCATGTCAAACTAATCTCGACCGTCGACGAGGATCAAAATCCCTTTTAATCTCATCCGTCGAATTTTTAAATGCATTTTAATATATTAAAAATTGAAATTCTGCATTTATTTCCTCAAAAAAATTGACTTATTATTATTTTATTAT